>JAPSES010074571.1:0-10331 GCA_029822895.1 Maxillicosta whitleyi
CCTGCTACCTCCCACTCACATTTCCACATTTCTCTGTGGACCGTGTCCCCCCATCCCCCTCCCCCACTGCACTCTCCCACCGCCCGTCCTCCCATCCCCAGCAGAATGAGGCTTGTCAGAAGAGATCAGAATGACTCACCTCAGGAGGACGGACGCTCACATCATCGACCCAGACGCAACGAGGGATTCTGGGTGTCCATCAATGGTTCAGCCTCCACACGGAGAAAGCCACACAGACGGCTTCTTATAAATATGTATAGACTCTGTGTGCCTGTTTACTGCTGCTGACTCTGAGTGCCCTGTGCATATCACAGCAGCTACAGTATCTAAATGATGATTTAATATAATTAGTTATTACCAATCATACTGGCTAAGCTCGTGATTCACTAATGTCTCCGGGGACAGAGGCTAATTTGAAGCTGGTTGGAGGTTGGTGACGCTGGGAAATATGAAGGCGGGGATCTTGGCTCAACTGATTATCCTGTTGTAGATGGCTGAAGATTAAAAGGGCATCTGCATCATGGATCGTTAAATTGCATGCTATGTATCAAGCTAATTATGCACAACAGTATACAGTAATAAAAAGTGGCTTTTTTTTTAGTACAAGAACCCGACTCAGAAAACATTAAAACAGGAAGGAAGAAAGTAATAATTTGGGGTTTAACCCTTTCATGCATACCCATTACAGTGGTCAGCTATTCTACAGCTGTTCTTGTGCAAATTCATGGGTTTTGTTGTTTTATGCTGCGTTCCAGGTTGGTTTTTGAGCCCATAAGTGCGAGTCTCAAACCACAACTCACGACTTTGTAATGTTCCAGGTTAGTCACACCAAACTACAAACAAAAAGGCATGGTGGTGCTTATTCACAATCATTTCTATTATCAAAGGTACTTGTTCATTGCTTATTTCAGGGAAACAGAGGAGTAAAATCAGTGCATAAGGCAAGAGAAGCTGTTCTTCCTTTTATGTTATCTTATTTGTGTATTTGGATACGTATTTGGTATTAATTTATTCTTGTCCTCAATGGACTGAAAACTAACTAACGCTAGAGCAGCTGCTGATTATGCAGAACATTTGCAGATAAATCATGTTAGAGCAATACCTTGTTTTAATAAATAATTTGGCATAAACACCACATCCGTGGGGGCCACCGCTGTTGCTACGTGACATCAGAGCTCGGAACTGGGAGTACATCGATCTAGTTCAAGTTCACGGGTGGGAAGTCATGAGTTTGACTGCCATTCCAGTGTATTTCCACCGGGAGAAGGTTGGAAAAACAGCATTAGTTGTATATCAGCCAACACTGTGGAGTTCATACAATTACTGGAACTTTTCTGTTCATGATAAATTTGATCTGCAGGAAGATGTTTGAGTGTAAATCAATTGCTAATTGTTATTGGACTGTAATTAACAGTTTTCTTAAACAAATAGTTGTTGTTGTTGTTTTGCACATTAGCTACATGAAATGTATAATAACTATTATTAAAGTATGTTAAAATGTGACAAAACACCATTAAAAATATTTTCACACAGTTTATCATTTTCTGACATTGCATTTTAAATACATGTATCTTTGCTTCAAAAATTAAACGCATGGTCTCCAGCTGTGTGCACATTTTTGCAACTCCGAGAAAAATAGGTTCATTAAAAAAATGTCAATCACATTGTTTTTTTCATGGCTAAAGAGGAATAAAAACAGTCAAGAAAAACATCTTGACTAAGGTTCTAATAATTCATGCATCAAAGGGTTTAAGAGGATTTCTATTTGTTTTCTTTTTCTGGTCAACGTTAATTCACTGTTAAATATGGATCAACTCCTGGTCTTCAATCACACAAAACATTGTAATAAAAATTGTGATTAGAGGCAATTTAATATTAGTAATGGGCTCAAGTAAATAAATGAAAATGTGATTTGGATATGTGTGGGGGGAAAAAAATGGTTCCAGAAGGTCCAAGATGCACGAGAAAATTATACAAATATTTAAAGCTGATGCTTTTCAAAGAAACATAATGATGGTACTGCATATTTCACGCTCTGTTTTGCATAGAATGGTGCAGAAACTGAAAGTATTTCAGTGTCAAGACTAACAGTGCAGCTGAACATTGTGATCTCTGAGATGAGACAACATGACACTACAGCAGTATTCATCTGTAGCTGATAGAACCACATAGGCTTCGGATTACTGGGGCAAAGCTTTGTCAAGCACATCCATAAATGCCACTTCAGACTTCACTGTGGAAAGGAAGTCTTACGTTAACTGTATCCAGAGGCGGTGTTGGCATTTCTGGTCTTGGGGGTATCTGGGCTGGACCATTACTCAGTGGAGAAGTGGATTAGGATCAGCTGATTCAGTATTCAGGTCAGAAATGGATGCTTTGTGCTCTGGACCAAAGGTGAAAAGGATCAATCAGACCATTACCAGCAACAAGTCCAGAAGCCAAGGTCTGTCATGATCTGAGGTTGTGTTGGTGTCCTTTGCCTCATTTTCCGATGCAACTAGGTTAGTCTGACAGATGGCGAGACCACGCCACAGTTATGAATGAAAAAGGGTCGGGGTCAGTGTTCGAGAACAAAAAACAAATCAAATTGTATTTTTATAGTGCCAAATCATAACAAAAGTTATCTCATGACACTTAACATATGGAGCCGGTAGAAACCAGACTCTGACAAGGTGTCACCAACCGTGCCATCCAGTATTCCTACCAATGTTCCTCCCCAAACCTCCCCTCCTGCCTCTTACGAAGGGTTTTCTTCACATAGAACATCACCTAACCCATGTTCTCCAATTTTTGGACAACGTGGGTTAGGTGAGTATGTATTGTCTGATACCCTACGTGGTGATAAATGACACTGTAGAGTTAACCTGAATGTAGAAAATGGGCTACCAGTGGTCATAACCAAGCTGCAGTATGTCACAACTTGGGAGCCAGAATGGGCTCTTAAGGTGAAGATACACCAACCCCATTTTTGGCAGTTGGACGTCATGGGCTTTGTGCCAAGGTCAGTGACATGAGTGCGGTTGGTGTGTTTTATGCAGTCAGCCATCATTGGTGCCATTACCAATCCTTTCAGCCAATTCATCATGTGTAATTGTCCACTACCCGTCCTTCAGTCGGGTCGGTCTGATTGGTGGAGGGATACTGACCCCTGACTACCGACTCAGTGAATGAAAAGTTTCCATGTGAATACAGTGATGCCGAGGAACTTCACACTATTATTATCTTCTATAATTGTCCATTCACTGCTAATACCGTATCTGAATGAGTCAGTGTTGCCTATGTACATCGTTCATTCCATAAAGTAAACACTGTTAGCATTGTTAGCATGATGCGATTTCTCCTTAGTTTTCTCCTGTGACATCTTTCGTCTTCCACAAGAAGAAGCCTGAAAGCTGGCAACACCAGTATCCTCTTATTACTAACCATCCGTTCATAACAACAACCCTTCTTGACAACTCAACACTCTCCACCGACAACTATGACTGATGACAGCGAGCTCTGTGTTCAGAGAGATGTTCTGTCATTTTACGGTTTTACATCTCACGGAAGCGCAGCACATACGCTGAAGTCGGTACTCGATTTGGTGCGTCCTTCACACTTTTTTCACCGTGTCGGGGAGATTGGAGTCAACTGATTTGTCAAGCTACCTTTTCTGGCGACGATAGGCGCTCATGTTGGTGTGTCTTCGCCTTTACAAACCCTCTGTTTTGTTTTCTTGGCACTGGACAGAACCATCCAAACAAACCTGCAGGAGACTGGGCTGCTTTCCAAAGTCACTATTTTTTTTTTTGTACTTATTCCCATTGTGTATATTTTTGATGCTGAAAAGGCCTGTGGTCCTGCTGAGAAATGCTCTTTTAAAGTGAAAATGTAAAAAATGCTCTGCCTGAAACACAAGTCACACTTATATTTTTATATCCTGATATAATCACCTTAACATATAGTGTAAAATCATATGAAAATGTGAAATAAGTAACAGAGTCATCACTTTCTCCCAATAATTTATTTCTACTTTTCGATATTAGAAATGTCACAAAAATTAGAAAAAACAAACAAAACAGTACATGCATGATATGTGAAAATTAGCACACTTTTAGTAAAGTATGGAGCCAAGCTACATCAAAATGTGCAAAAATGCAGTAGCAGAGAAAAAGAACTGCCAAAATATACCAGATACTGGGAAAGCTGAGTTGTTTTTTGAGGGGATAAATAGAATTGACATGTACAGTAGACCTCAAGGATACATATAATTTGCAAAAAACAAAACAAAACTAAAAACACACAAACCTCCACAAGATTTCATTCACGGATGTTCAAGCTGAACTTAATGCATTACTCATGGTCCATAATAAGCAAATTCTGTTTGGTTTTATCCACACTGACCATCAAAACACTCTCAGATAAAGGGTTGTTGACAAAAATCCACAGTCCTTGTGCTCAGAATGCATTTTCTAAAGTTCCTGTAAGGCTTTGGGCTTCCATCAAACAGTTGTTTTCTTTGGAACAACAGTGAATAGAGTGTAACACAGAGGGAGTTCTGAGCTGAAATAGTTTTTAGTCTAGAGGATATTCACTTGATTTACCTAACAGGGACACACTATATCATTAACTGAAGATACACTTTTGCACAACAAGGACTGTGGATTTTGTCCCTGAGCACTTAAAATTGAAAGCACAAAAGGGAAGGAGATTATAAAGGCCAGTTTGAACGGCAACAAACAAAATCAGTACGAATGTTTGCATGGTTTCCAACATCCAGCATTTTTAAGGCATATTTTACAAAGAATCTATCCTATCTTGTCAAATTTGGAACTTCTAAATAGCTAGAATAGTATTACAGCTCTACATACAAAACACATGAGACACAAAATACACTGTTTACTTGTTTTTTGTTTTTTTTTTCCCTTTGGTGTGAGGTTTTGGTTTGTACCTCAGCTCCAGTAGTGGTATAAAACCAGAGGCTATTGTTTTGTCCACTAAAGTTCTATTCAGGATGGCATTTTATGAGAGGTGAAATAAGTATGCTAATGCTTTACTATAATAAAAGTGTTAATACCTCTGAAAACATTCCATTAAACTATTCCAAACCTGAGTATTATCATAAAAACTGTAGAAATTCTTTTGGTTCCTGTCAGGTTTTTGCTATTATCAGTGATATTTTTTTGATGTATGACTACTGCATTCAAGTGTAATGTGTATTTTACAGCCGTAAATGTTAGTTATTATTCTATTTTGTGTGTAACTTCACTTTGCCCTGTCAAGTCAGAGAAAGTAGGACTGCTTTTATTCTTCAGTTCGTTTAAATAGTTAAAATGATCACATTTAGGGATATGTGGTTTTCATGGAACAGGAAAGAGAAGAAAAACTATGATCTGAAAAATAACTAAAGGTTTCTCAAGCACAATAAATGCACTTATTTGACCAAAAACTCTCAAATCCATTGTATTTGGCTCTCTGTGTTTGGTGCCATATGGGTTCATGTAATGCATCAGATAAACAAAACCAAGTGGAGCAGAACCCAGGCAAATTGTTCTGCTTTTGTTTGTTATAGTACTGAAGAAGTATTGGAAGTCTTTGTGTATTCATCGACAGTTCATTTGAATGATGTTTTCACATCTGACGAGGATAAGGCCATGAAGAAATATGTACCATCTTTTTTTTTTTTTTTAGATAAGTGTCCGTAGAAAAGTAAAGCAGCCGATAGTGGTTTGACACAATAAAGATGGGATTCATTGAATGCAGTTGGGATAAAAGCTACACCTTGACCCAGCAACAAAGAAAATGCCAAGAAAAAAACAAACTACTAAGGTCCTTAAAAAACAGGGCAGGGAATTTTAAAAGGACAGTGTGCAGTCTTTGTGTGTAAAGAAAAAAACTAAACAGGTACAGTTACGTTATCATGTACCACCCTGACATTTCTTACTCTTTGCTTGTGTTGGTGGATGTTTAAAGGCTTCGAAAATGAAAAGGGTTCGATATGCATTCTGAGCACCATGTAAACAGTAAAAAAAAAAAAAAAAAAAAAGTGTTTACATGTTTAAACATTGTTAACGCGTCAGTGGAAAGGAGAAAAGCAGCTACGTCTCACGAGCAAAGCAAACTTCAAAGCAATCCAAGAAAATCATAGGCACCACAGAGGGGCTGCGCTGCTGCTTAGTCATGACCTGTCTGGCAGTAACTGCGACAAGGCCAGAGGCCATGTGACTGTTCAGCGGCCGCAGTCAAAGTCAGTGCTCATCAGCTGAGTAATCACTAATACAAAACAGTCCATGGCACGGGCCAACGCTTCACCTCAGCGCAAACTTATGCGACGCTGCAATCAGCACTTGAGTGACATTTTGTTTGCCAGTGTTCAGAATGAGTCCACTGAGGCCTGGGAAGAAGCACGGAATGGATTATCACTTTGGAGGACGCTCACTGTGTATCATCACACAGGTCATTCACTTGGTTCGGTTTTATCTTCTATTTATATCCCAATGGTGCGTGTGAGCTTTGATATCTGTGTGAATGCTGCCAATCTGAAACTCTGTTAATACTCTGAAGGAAAGGGCTGTTTTTTATATATATTGTGGAGAAGACATTCATACAAATAGAATGACGGTGCAATTTTACCTGACTATAGTTACCTTATAGTAACTCTAACGGGACCCTGTCCTTTTTTTTTTTTTTTTTTTTGAAACTTTCTTTTTATTGTTTTACCTCAGCAGTATATAAACAGTACAGAATAAAGAAAAAGAAAAAGAAAAAAACAACATATAGAACATGTTGGATTACCTTGATCACAGAGTTTGATCTCTTTTCTTTTTTGTCAAATTAATGGTCCTTGTCCTGTCGTTTTTATATATTCAGTCCATTTCTCCCATTTCCGGTGGCATTGATCCTCTTGAGACCTTAGTTTGTAAGTCAGTTGTTCCATAATATGGATTTCGTCCATAACTTTAATCCAGTGTTCCTGTCATGGTGGGTCTGTCCTGTTCCATTTTCTTGTAAGTGCCTTTTTACAGGCAACTAACATTATTTTTAATATATATCTATCATCTTTCAACACAACATCTCCCGTAGTGACACCACGATATAATAATGTACAAGATTTAGTCAAACCATATCCCAAAATTTTGTTCGTAAGTATTTGTTTTTGACATGCAGGGTTCTAACTAGGATTTTATTTTAGAGTAGGGATGTTGAGGGAGCACAGCGACCAGGTGGTGGGGGGGTTGGGGCGATTGTGCAGAAGGGGATTTCAGGGAGATGTTCACTCCCGAGCTGCCTCTATTGTTTTAAGCGTAAAAGAACATCCCCGTACGTCTGTGTCCTGACGTCAGCACAGAGGAGCCAATGGCAGCGCACTCACTCACTCAGGCCGTAAATGCGTCCTCCGAGGAGACACACAGAGAAAATACAGATAATTCAGAGGAGGGGTTTCGGACAACTGTTAATGTCGGACCCTGCGTTTGATCTGGGCAAACAACAGTCAAAATGACGATACGCTGTACTGAAATTTAGTGTATCGGGTGAAAATTTTAGCATCGTGGATTTGAAATTTACACAATCTCATATATTATCATGAAATATTTGAAAAATGTGGCTGCATCAGACCAACACAAACAAATGCCATGTTTTTTTTTTTAATTAATAAATACAAAAGAAAGAAATAAAAGGGGTAAAAATAAGTAAAGTTGTATGATGTGTGATCTACTGCTCTGAATATTTAACCATGTAACTTCATCACTATTACATGATGTAACCTAAGCTCCTCAGTGTTAGTTTGGGATATATCTATTGCAGACTGTTGTTTGTTGTGTTCTTTATGTCAATAAAAAAAAATAAAAATAAGTGTAAAAAAAAAAAATTAAATAGGGCTTACAACTCAGAATGACAAAGGAACATGATATTCCATCACTAGTAAACTGGTTCCACATAGACTCCTACAATAAACAAAAAAAAAAACCTTGAATGTGTCTCATTATGGTGCTGAAATGGAAGGATACTTGCATTATGTCAAAAAATGAATGGGAGGACCCAAACTGTTTTTCCACCACTACATTGGTAGTACTCACTGTTTTCCCTCAGTAAACCTATTTGTGATATTTTTGATGTAACAACATAGTGATATTGTCGGTTAAAGCTCTGGCATCTTGTTATTTACACTCCCAGCAGTCATTGCTACAGTCATGGCCAAAGGTTTTGGCAGTTACACAAAATAACGCTTTGCATAAATGTCATTTATATGCCAATAGATGTGTCTAAGACTTATAAAATACTCAGAATTTATTTTTACCTTTTACACATGGGAGAAAACAAAGATGTGGCCAGGCTTCCAAAACGTAAAAATGTGTGTCACTGCCAACATTTTTGGCCGTAACTGTGAGTTTCCTTAAATGTATTTAATGTGTATTAAATTTCACACTTACAAATGTTTCTAGAAAAAGAACAGAAAAAATGCCCCCATTTCCTTAAAAAAGAAAAAAAAATTTTTTTTTTTTAATCCTCTCAAGATGGACTTTTTATGAATGACTAAATGAATAAACGCCTTCATCATATAAATCCTAATGTAACAAGCATTTAATTACATAACTGATGAGTTGTTTGCTTTATTTTCCCAGATGTTGCAGTGAAGTGTTGATGAGTGTTGACCTCTCATCTAAAAATAAAAAAAACAAAAATGTATTTAAATTACACAATCACAAATCAGTGTATTTAATGGTCTGGAAAGTCTTTTTTGGTTTTTATTAAAGGAGAAAATGTGTAATGTCAGTTATATTTTGTTTGGGCAGCATATTTTCTTAATGTCATTTCTAATTAATTTTTACCTTATATTTAATTGTATCTTATATCTTACCTCAAGAGCAAGTTTGTAGATAAAAGCAATGGAAACGGTGAGCATGGTCAACAAAGACCACAGTGAAAGACCCTGGACATACCGGAGAGATTCAATGTCTTAAGTGGCTGTGGAATTCCCCAGTGTCGCCACAGAGGAGCTAGAGGAGGTGGAGAGGGAAGGTCACTGCCCCCACAACCCAGACCTGGATAAACAGAAGAAGATGGATGGATAGATAGATAGGTGGGTGGGTGGGTGGATGGATGGATGAATAGATGGATGGGTGATGATGATGGATGATGGATGGATGATGGATGGATGGGTGATGATGATGGATGGATGGGCGAATGGATGATGGATGGATGATGGATGGATGAATGAATAGATGGATGGATGAACAGATGGATTGATGATGGATGGATAGATGGATGGATGATGATGGATGGATTGATGGACAGAAATTCCGGTCTTGTTACTGTATATTTTGGTTTCTGTTTGTTTTTTTTTCTAATTAAAAAATGCCATTCCACTTTTTAATTAAAAAAAAAAAGTCGTCAGTCACTTCAGATGGAAATTTTTAAAAAAAGTTCTGTTTATTAGAGCCATGCATAACTTAGTATTTAGTGCAACTGCCGGTGACACAACATAGTCATTATTCACTCCAAACAAGTTTATGGAAATGCACATAATTTGCATTTTTATTTTTGAAAAGTTTGCTTCGAATTCACTTGACATTTTTTGGAAACACAACACAACAGCTGGAAACAGTGAAGCAGTTGAAGTACCTTAACCCCATCATCAGTGGAAGAGGAGCCAAGAACGAAGTATTGGCAAGAACTGCAAAGACTGCAGCAGCACCGCTAATGCTGAGACTCATACGGAGAGACAAGAACATCAGGCTCTGAACAAAGATGAAGCTCCTGTATACACGGATGCTCTCTATTTACCGTATGCATGTGAGTCCTGGACTCTCACAGCAGAACTACAGAGAAGGATCCAAGGAGAGGAAATGAGATGCTCCAGAAGACTCCCTGGCATCTGCTACAAGGGCTGCATAGCAAACAAGGAAGTCTGGAAAACCATCAGACAACACCATGTGTGGTATGAAGACCTTTTGACTGCAGTGAAGGAAAGGAAAATGAGATGATATGGCTATGTGACAGGATCTGACTGGCTGTCCAAGACCATTCTTCAGCAGAAAAGGAGATGAGAGGAAAAGGATGTGAGGCAGGCATGGAAACACAAGTGGGTGGGTAACCTCAGCAAGTGGACTGGGAAGAGCTTTGCCAGATCCCACAGTGGAACAGTACACAATCATGTCAAGTTATGGGACCAGTGACAGTGACTCACCAGCACAACATAACAGATACTTCACTAATAATTTATGTAAATTAAATTGTGTGAGCGTTCAGCTAATATTTAAAGTTACTCAGGGGGCGATTTGTCAAAAAACAAAACAAAACAAAACAAAAAAACCCAACAAAAAACTAACTAGAATAGCACTCAGTAGAGC
>JAPSES010074572.1:0-10329 GCA_029822895.1 Maxillicosta whitleyi
TTACAGATTTGACCCACTTTAATTGAATTGTTCTGTCTATGGAACTGAACTAAAATAATTGTTAATATATTAGTTTATTTTTAGTATTTCACAAAGTCATCACAGGGGTCAGACTGGACCCTTTGGTGGGCCGGATTTGGTCCCCAGGCCTCATATTTGACACCCCTGCTCTACAGTATTTTGAATGTAATTGCAGTACCAGTTTTGGCCACAATCCTGCATACGACTTCTTTAAAGATAAACTGGTCAGACTATGTATTTCTGTTCTAATTTCATGAGCTCTTTCTTATAAACATCTACAGAATCTGTCTTCACCATCTGTCTCTAACTGTTCCAAGAAAATCTGTATCATTCAGTCATCATCATCTCTCTAAAATGATGTATGTAGTGTCCATCAAGCTAATGCCATGGATTTTAAAACTCTTTCATTTTAACTTTTGTTAAATTTATTGGACCTTGCACACTCTTACAACCCTCCTCCAAATTCTGTTAATGCTCTTGCTCTTGAAGTTCATCCTGCAAAGCTGAATGACATCATTAATATGTGCATTCTAAAACACCATATTCAAATGTGTTCATATGAACAGCTGTTGCTAAAATCTCATTAATAAATATTGCAATTTCAGAAATTAATGCCCCTAGTTTTTACTTTGTTGAAACCTGGTGCAGTGCCAAAATAAACCTATAAATCTAGTATTCATTTAGGCAGACGGCAGCACTACTAAGTCTTCAGGACAAACTTTAAAGGCACTTTTTCCCCTGTCATTGGCCAAGTTGTGGAAATTACCATCGAGAATCTGGCCATGTTTTTTTTTTTTTTTAGTTTTTAAATATGTAAAGTAGTGGTCAAACAAGAATATTTATCTGAGTTGGACCACTTGCAGAAACATAATTATCAAACCTTTTTATCTAAAACCTGCAGCTTGGCTCCATGTTTCTATTCTGAGCTTATGAGTAATTTTTGTGGAAGCTTAGTTCAGAAAGGTAGTAGCATCAGAGGATTGGAAATAACATTGTACCTAAAAACAAAATATTTAGTTTAGTTTAGATGATAAAATGCTTAAAAGGTTAGTCCATTGTGCAGGAGAGATTAGAAGACAAATCTACTTATGGGAATACTTCCCTTAAGTCATAAATAAATATAACTATTTTATAGTTTGTTTAGTTTTCTTTTGTATCAGACACGTAATCAGTTCCTCATACCTCATCAGTCATCTTAAAACACGTCACGCAACATCATGTGACACCTGTGATGTCGACGGAAGTTTACCGCCGAAACATTTCAGGTATGAAAAATTGATTATGTGTCTGATACAAAAGAAAACTAAACGAACTATAAGAACACAGACACTATGAACTTTGTTGGATTAATAACTATTTCAGATACCAACATCAATAACATAAGAGAGTTATATTCATATTATATATAATCATAGAATTACAATACAGGTAGTCCTCAGGTTACGAAGTAGCGACTTAAGTTATTTCGACTTCACAATGCAGGAGTCTTGTCCACCATTACTGCTGTGTATTGTATGTACATTAAGTACCGTATCTTATTTTTTTTTTACTTTATTTTATTATTATCAAGTATAATACATGTATCTGGATAGTTATTTACAGATTTAGGGGTACTAAAGGGTTCTGACTTCGGGTTACATCGACAGCGTAGGAACGGAACTCGTTGGTAAGCCTAGGACTAACTGTGATGATGATTTCTTTCAGCTTTTTCCCCTTTCGGGTCGCCTTCACATGTTTATTTTGGCAGAGGTTTTTATGACACAATCAGGCTAGGGACCCTTGCGGCTATTGGAATGAATATCGTAAAGAACCTTTCCCAAGGTGGGTCTTGAACTGGTTACCTTCCACACCAAAGTCAGGGGCATTAACCACTGAGCTACCCAGTTGCTATAGTCTGAGGTTATAATTACAGTCTGGGTATATGGGTAGTACAGAAAAACAAAAGTTTGAGGAAAATAGTGCGGTGTTGAAGTTCTCCAGTAGATACTGGTCTGGTACTTTGTTCTTAATCCTTGGTAAGCAGGAGGTAGTTGTGTTCCAGGACTTCATGACTCTCTCTCAGGTCAGCTGCCCTTGTGTTCAGTGTTTCTGTTTTTGGGGTGTGGTACCCAATCTCCATATTTAGGGGTGATGGTGAAACCACCCCCAAGCTAACCTGTCATCCTGGCTCCTCCCCCTTGCTGTACCATATTTTTTTTATATCATGCATGAGGTCCAACGCTGTACCTCATCCATCTCTAGCTGTGATAATAACTTCTTATTGCGAATATTCGAACACTGAGCTAAAGCTGTTTCTTCGTCAGTGAGGATGTGGGGTTTTGAAGCAACCATTTCTCCCACTTCCTCTGCCTGTACCCTCTCTCACTGGGGTTACTGCCGTAACACTCCATTGGTACCATGTTCTCTGCTCCATGAGTCTATGGTTCCAGTACATCAGGGTGTCCTGGTTCCCTAACACCTTACGTGAGCCTCGTCCCGGGTGTCGTCTGGGCTGGAATGACCCTTTTATTTATTGTGTTACTCATCCTGACGTACAGGCATGTATAATGTAAAGGCCCAAGGATAAAGGCCATCTGGATCCATGCTTCGCCCCTACCCGGATTCGGAACTGGCAACCTTCCACCCCTATATTAAACTTGGTTTGAATTAAAAGTAAAGTAAAAAGTTCAGATACAATATAAAGAAAATCCTTATGTTGTTTTTTTTTTAATATATATTTAATGTAGATGTTGGTTGACATTTAACTTTTGCTCTATAGATTTTAACACATATGTTGATACTTTCTACTCCATACATTCTAAAAAAGAAAAAGAAAAAAGTAAATTATTAAGTTTTGAATCAATTTGAGAGGGGTTATTATTGATTATGATTTTATCATCAGCAATGATCCATCCCATTATCAGACAAAGTTATCACAGAAAAATACATTTTAGAAAATAAAAATGGTTTGATCAGAGTTTTGGGAAAAATATTTGCCAAAGCACAACTTAGTTAATATTTTTAAAGCCACCCATGTGCCATTACTATATAAACAATAAACATAAAAATCAGTCATATAGTGTACATGTGGCCATCGTTTCTGCTCAAATACTGACATGCATGCTGGTGCACAGCTGATACTTTTGAGTTGATCCATGACAGGGGTTTGGGGAAACAACTATTCCCACTAGAATGTTGACATTTCTTATGGTGTGGGCATGTGGGAAACCAGACTAGTGACCTCTACTGAGCCAGTGTGGATCACATCCAAGTCTATTCAACTACACATGCCTCCCCTCCAAAATGATCCTCTCCAGTACAATAATAATGATTTCTTTCGGCTTTTTCCATTCTGGGGTCGCCACAGCGAATCATCTTCACATGTTTATTTAGCAGAGGTTTTTACGTTGGATGCCCTTTCTGACACAACCAGGCTTGATACGGGAGTAGTGAGGCTGGTGCCCCCTTGTGGCCGCATTGGGATGTACAGTGTAAAGAACGTTTCCCAAGGGATCACCTGGGTCTCAAACCAGCTAGCTTCCACATCAAAGTCAGTGGTGTTAACCACTGAGCTACCAAGTTACTGTTCAATAATAATAATAATAATAATAATAATAATAATAATAATAATAATAATAATAATAATAATAATAATAATAATAATAATACGTTCCTTGGTTTGTTTCAGTTCGAGGTCGGTTACATTCACACCAGAAGTGAATGTTTGGAAGCAGAACCCCTACTGCCCGTTTGATTCAAAACAGACAACGCATATTTGTATTTACATCTAAAAAAATAAAAAGTCTGGAATTTCCGGGGAAACGAACTCTGAATACACCCTAAGTTTGACACCTCTGGGCCACTGTAGCATTCACATTAGCTAATGAGTCAAGTTCACAACAAACATAATCTGTCACATTAACATCATGCAATCTGATGAAATGTATGATTTTCATTTGACACTTTTAGTAGAGTACTGTAGGAACAGTGAAGATCATAGTGAAAGACTTGTTTCCAATGGACTCATCTGACCCTGAACATAACAGCAGGATTAATTACTTACCGTAGGTTATATAGAAGGGTCATCCTATCTTTTCTTTCAATATACATGAGTGTGCAGTTGAGCTTTATAATATAAGAGTATATTACCTGGACCTTCTGCACAAAGTTATATTGATTTTTCCAGTCCATTCTGTGCAGAATTGTCTCCATCTATTAGCTGAAGGTGTCAACCTCCTCAAATGGTGCCTACAAACACATTTTTATTTGAGCAGGTGTAGTTTCTTCACTATATCAATTCTTTTATATATATATATACATATCTGTCATTGTTTGTTTTCTGAATAAAGACCAAAATCCTTGGCATCTGTTTGTAAAAAAAACAAATAAGTCCATTTTTTTTTTTTTTTTTTAAAGAAAGTTGAAGTTATTTTTCCTGCACAGTCCTTGTCAGAGTTTATGTTTCTGCGCTCTCATCATTCTCCTGTTTCACTGTAGAAAAGCATGCTCAGTTGCTGGAAAATTGCTGTGAGTGAATGTTGTCAGTTGGTGTTTTATTTTCTGCTACAATACACAGTAAGTCACTTTATTGGTGCACCACAGCTCACCGCATAGTTTTGCCTGTGGACTCAAATAGTATATGCTCTCAGCAAGGTTGTAAACTCTATCTTCCTTCAAGAACACAGAGGCCGTTTTTGTGCTGCTGACTCCGGCTACAACACATCCATCAGGGGTGTGTGACCTCTCATTGTGCTCCTTTTGCTCCATGTTTGGAAGGCAGGAAACGCCACAGCAGTGAAGAGTTTACTATTCATAAGAGCGAGTGCCCCCTGACCCACACCAGCTGGGGAGGCTTCCACACTCTATTAACAGGCACAGAAATCGGTATGGGGATGCTACATGTATTATTTTGCACTGCTGAGATCCTGGAGCATCTACACCACGAGGCGGTACATTTCTACCCATGCATTTTGTCTGTTTGGCTCACAGATGCCACCTTACATCTGCAGGGAAGGCATCTCTGATGTGATAGTACATAAAGAAATTCTAATTTCAGCAAATTGCTGAATTTTTCTCTTACATGCTTTGTTCTTTTCTGGCTTTGTAATGTTTTCGTGCTTTGATCATTTTTATGTGTCTGGCTGTTGCACATTAACTGAATACATCTGCTTCTTTGTCCTCTGTTTTGCACAGATTTTTCATTTCATGTTACTCATATACTTTCATCCTGACAGAGTCAAACAGAATATCACAACAATACCTGAATACAGAGATGTTTACACACTGCAATGTATATGTTTAAAGGATACATGGTGTTTCCTGTGGAACTGATCTCTTTGCATGGTGATGTGTCATAGGGGGTATGAGAAAAGAGAATAACAACATTGCAACAGCATTTAATAATTTAATAATATTTAAGAACACACACAGTATTAATTATTAAGTCATGATATACTGCACAGGTTTTTGTCTGTGCACTTGTTTGCTCTAGAGCTCTCCTGTGGTGGGGGTCCACCTGTTCTGGTCCAGTCCACAGATTAACAATAGGGCCGTTTTATTAGAAACACCTTTCATTGTAGCAGCTGCTCAGTGTAGAAAAAAAAATAAAAAATTATGTGCTGATCTTGAAATGATCTCATAAAGGTACGGTGTCACATACGATTTTTACCGCCGTATTTTTTTTTTTGTACTTCCAGTGTTTTTGCACACGTGCACTATGGGGGTAAATTTGATATATCATGCAGCGTACTCCTTTTACACCCATATTATTTTTAGATTATTTATTGTGTAGTTTTGAACATCCAAATAAGGTGAAATTTACTTTAGTAAATGTTAAATAAACAGGGTAAATTCAGTATGACATTACATCATGTGGAAAAGAATGTGGATGTGCATGTATGATGGTTTGGTGCATGCGCATAATTTATAGGGAGTAAAAAAAAAATCTGGGGGTAAAAATTGTACAGTGGTACAGCTTGTTATTGAAAATAGGTCTATTAAATATGACACAATGTGAAAATATGACAAATATACCATGAAATAACATTCATATTTATTGTTTAGGTTCATGATTATGTTGTCAAGTATTTTTTAACTTGTGAATGAGCCATGAGAAAAAAATAGCAAAGGTTAGTGTATTGATGCTGCACAACGCACGAGAACGTGAACCTTCGGAAACAAGCATTGCATGTTCTGATAGTCTGCATGCGTGGCTCCGGGGGGGGGGGTTCTGAAGAAAATGTAGCCATTTTTCTAACATCTCAGAGCCAACTTTTAACCATCTCCTTCTTCCAGCTCTATTATAGGGAGGCCACGTGTGTGTGTGTGTGTGTGTGTGTGTGTGTGTGTGGGTGTGTGTGTGTGTGTATGTGGGGGTGTCCTTTTCAGCACATCCTCCCAGTTGAATATGTGCAAAACTCACTATCAGGAAAACACCCTGACAAAAGGCTCAAACCACCACACCTGCCTCCACGGAGTTCCTCCTAGACAACGGAGCTGCTCACACCATGTTTAGGGCAGCGCACAGCGACCCAGCAAACAAAACACACTTCTGTCACTGGTGCCTGTGATCTTGTTCTTTCAGTCACTACCCACACACTGGTAGCTGGAGAAATAATTTTTTGGTGGAGCGCAGGATGCAGTTAGTTTTCAGCTGCACTTTAACCACATGCAGCACTAGGATACACCGAAGCACACGCACCACTATTTTAAAATATTCATTTAAAATGAAAATACACCTGCATATTCAGTCTTTTTTTTTTTTTTTTCGTATATAAATTTCTACTGTCTATCCTTCACACATGCACATTTTTCCATGACTCTATTGTTAAAGTCAGGCATGTCCCTGATAAGTGTCCTTTCCACTAATAATATGGACAATATTTGTAGAGCAGAGGTGAAGGTAGGTTGAATCACACTGGAAAAAATAGAAGTTAATCTACGCATAAAAATAATTTATTGTCTTTATTATGCAAGCAAAGAGGAAAAAAGGCATTTTCTTTCATTTCAAATCTGAAACTTCTGTTTGCAGGTCAAAATGTTTTGTCATTTTAAAGTTGTTTTTTTTATTTTACATGTCAAAATACTTTGTGAAACAAAAACATTTGCTTGCAAGCTCAACTGAACATGATGGACAGGATCTACACAAACAGAAGGAGGGGATTTCTATTGGTAGCTTGCTTTGGATTGACAGGGTGCCTGGTCCTCCCCCCCACTTGAACACAGTGGGAACCAGTCTGCACCATGGGCGTGTGCTGGACACAGACCCAGGCTATGAGCTATGACCCAGACCATTTATCATAATATAATATCCTCCATTTTGCTCCATCAAGCCGGAGAAGTGTGTTCACCCCTGGCTGAGACAATCTTGTGTGACGTTGCATATTCTGAGAAAGGGTGGTGCTCTCCTATCTCTTGTTTTGGAGGAGGGTCTACTGCACATTTATAACGAGAGTCTATTATGGTAAAGGAGGGAAACAGGAAGCACATCACTTGACTGCTTAGTTAATGATCAAAAATGCTTATTTAAATATTCATGATTTTGTAAAATTATTTTATGTGATTACTACCGTCTTCTGCATGTGAGACAGGTGGGTGGTACTGTAGAATAGAATAGAATAGAATAGAATAGAATAGAAGGCCTTTATTGTCATTATACATATGTACAACGACATTAAAGAGACAACTCTCTTGTGGTGCGTCGCACAAACAGTTTAAGAAAAGTGTTAATATAAATGCAGAATACAAGAGCGGGTGTGTAAACTAACTAAGAACCAGTGGAGATAAATATATATATTGCACTTGATCCTGACTGGACACTGAGGAATGTATTGCATATATGTCCTTATATGAGGTATTGCTCTCATTTGAGGTATTGTCCCTGTAAAGTGTTTAGTGCCTGTATTGCACTGTGGTAGAACGTGCTGCTGAATGTGGAAGTGCTGGTCTGTAGCGCCCTCTATTGATATGAGCCGCCACTGGTGTAGATTAATCAGTAAACTGTTTTAAGTCCTGCTTCGCAACGGTACAGCCTCTGCGTCAACGCTACACTGATACGTCTCCTATTCCACAAGAACAAGGTCAGACTCTTAACAATCCCGAAAGCACAATATACTGATTTCAAGTTTTAGGTTTCATGTTTTGTTTTTTTAAACAATAATAATCCGTGCAATCCTGTCATTAGGTCTAACCTGCTAACCCTGCTGCCAGTATCACTGAATTAAATGGCATGCCTCTTAGCTGCCATGGCCACAACCTTAAAAGCTATTAAAACTTCACTGAACCATAACGAAGTTTGTTGATAAATGATTCATTTACACAAGGCTGATTAACTGTGGGAAAAGATGTAAAGTAGTCTTGCAGCTGTTCAAATGTCCAGGAACAATAGGCCTTTTTTTTTTTTTTTTTTTAATTTTTAATCAGAATCAGAGGTTTTTATTATTAATGACATCCCTAACATCAAATGAGGCCTTTGTGGTACAGGCTCTTGGTTAACCCATGCTGGCATTGTGCTGCTTTCAAGGTAATTGCCGTTCATTATGTATCCTGCAGTAAAAGGGGTGAATAGATAACAGCCTGGGTGAGTACTGTGCTACAGTGCACCTTCTATATAAATTAGTTTTCCTGCTGTACTGTCCTACTTCAGGCTTGATTATTATATAGCCACCTTACTGTATAAAAGAAGAAAATAACAGATTTGAATTATTTTTTTCTTTCCTTTTTTTACATTCATATGTGAATTTAAGTGGACAAAATGCCAATTGTTCCAAGCTGATTGAAGATTCCAGGGGTTGTAGGTTGGTACACTCTGATGTCTCTCTTCCATATAGTACTGGATGTAATTTAGGGCATGTGTACGAGATTTTGGACTTTTTGGTTTGATCAGAACCAGTAATGCAGGTGTCAGTTCTTACCCGAACCCAACAGCTTAACACTTCATTGAAAAGAGGTTCAGCTAAAAGTCAGCCATGATTTGATTCAATGTATTTCACTTATTTTGGATGTATTGGACTGAATTACAATAAGTTACGGCAGACTATCACCAGTCATTAATCAAACGAAGAAGGAAAAGAACCAGAAGAAAGAAAAATGAGTTGTGGTAGTGAATAGGAGAAGAATGAGACAAGGCTTTGAATAGAAATATGATCCAACAAATTAATAATAAAAAAAAAGTCTACTCCAAAAACTTGGAAAAGTTTTAATGTATTTTCTGAAGGGATGAGAGAACAAGCACAGGAGAACTACGCCACCTGAAGAAAAATAAACTGCAGCAGTATTCTATATATTAATGCATGCAGTGGCCACAAAACGAATCTGTTCAATCATCAAATAGGAAAAAAAAAAAAAAACGTAGGGAAATTTCAACACACCGAAATAAGAAACCAATCAATGTCAAATGTAGAGGAACACAATCCAAGAAGACATGTGAGTAAGAAATCGAACTGGATCGACAATGTAACACCATCATTAACATCGGCTCAAACTCAGACCAAAGGGATGTGAAACAATGTACATTGAGCATATATGACCTCAAATCTATTTTTGTGGCTCCAGAACTTTGCTAGTAAACAACTGCAAACATTCAAAGCTTCTCTGGTGGGAGGAAGGGGTTAAAAAAAAAACAAAAAAACACTAATGAAACCATAGTTATGCTAACAACCCATGACGAAAAAAAAGTGTAACCTTGGTACCAAAGGTAAAAGGAGAATCTGGATTGAAGCTGCTCTTATGGGATTGTAAAATAATCAGTTTACCAGACCAGTGGGTACAAATCTGTTCTAAGGAGCAAAGGTTTTCAAATAAACTATAATATGAGTGTCTATATTTAATCAATTATTTCATCATTATATGTAGGTTTCAGTCCAACAATGCCAACATTCTATCCTATATAATAAAAGAGTTGGGCATACCTTTACATATATTTATGGTGCAAGGAATCCAATCACATTGCTATGCCCAGAATCATCATTGAAGTAGGTTACCAAGCAACAGATTAAGACCATGTTGCCATAGTGTCGATTTTTATGTGCAGAAGCAGACATACCAGCTGAGAGGTTATTCAATTGAAAATGATGGAAATTTACCAAGAAAATAAAGAAAGTAAAGGAATGAAGTGGGTCAGAGGATCTAGAACCCATGGTTCTCCGAGACGCTAGTCTCAATATACTTAACACTACTAAAGACACACGGGTCAGAATAATATGTATATTTGGAGATGTATTAAATTAACTGGTTTGGGCTTACCCACATTGGGGGGGGGGGGGGCTTGGTAATTGTCAGGTCCTACAGAATCTCACTCCAAGGTTTTTTGAAAAGTTGGCAGCTCTGCTG
>JAPSES010074573.1:0-10328 GCA_029822895.1 Maxillicosta whitleyi
TTGAGGGGTTGGAGGGCGAAGGATGATGTGTAACCATTAGTGACGAACTCCAGGTGGAAAATAGAGCCCCGCGGCTGTGGTTTATAAGCACTTTACCGAAACAGGTTTCATTTGGAATTTACTACCTTATGTGTCACTTTAAAGATCAAATGAGTTGAAAGTACAGTGCGCTGTGACAGTCGTCGGGCTAAAGTATTCACATGGTTTACTTAACCCTTAAAGACCCAAACGTTCACTGACGACCAAAACCATCTACTGATCTAAAATGTTTAATGTTTCGTACCTGTTGATTCACTAATAATTGGTGTAAAATGCAGTTTTTTGTCTTTTCATAGTCATCAGATATGACCCATTTGGACATTCAGAGGCTCTGTAGTTACTACGGAAACACTGTCATCTTCTACAACATTGATTCACTAGTAAAACCCATGGAGGTGGATCAATGGCAGTGGATGGAAACACTTGTTTTATGTTGAGTAAATGATATATTTTACTGAAAAAGTCACATTTTCTTCAGTTTTCTCTTTTTCTGATATAATAACCCTTTACTTTAATCCAAGCTTTTATGAACAGGTATTTTTGGTGATAAATTATAGGACAATACCTGATTTATACTTAAAAGTGTAAAATACAGAACACAATATTAGAATAAAAAATGATAAATCACTTAAGAAAGGTTCAAAATAGCAAAAGTAGTCACTGCGCATTAAAATGTATTTATTTTATTTATTAGTTTATTTGGTAGGAACAGTGCACATTAATGACCAGAAAATACAAATATGACAGATTAGAAATTCTAAAATACTGATTTGTATCTGTAGTCCCTGGGAAGGTAAATAAGTAAATACACAATAAGGTTAAAAGTTAAAAATAGTCACTTTTCCATTGGGCTTACATGCAAATATTTACTACATGTGCGTAACAGAAGTGCATAATGTCGGTTTTTCCATTAAATCACAAATGCGATGATTTGTTTATTTATTATCGGGAGATAACATGAGAAATCATTCCATAAACATAGTGACGAACATAAATATGGTGTTTATTTACAGATATATTCATCATTATTATTATATCTAACCCCTCTATTCTGTACTACATTATAAAATTATTTCCTGGTGTGTCCACACATACTATACCGCACCATATTTCTTTTAAAACTCTTCTTCTTCACTTGTTGCACAAAATTGTCGGGATTTTTTTTTCATTAAGTACATTTTTACGTATGTATTTTAAGTTATATTTGCAGTATTTGAGCGTCAATGGAAAAGGGACGAGTGATCAGTTTGCTTCCAGCCACTGTTTGTTTAAGTTATCGGTTTATGATGATGATGATGACGATGATGACAATGAAAAGGACGACGACGATGATGATTATTATTATTATCATTATTATTATTATTATTATTATTATTAACAACCCAGGTTGACCCAGTGGTAGTTTTGTAGTAGTTCCCAAATTAATTTTTCTCTGTTCTTAAATTATGTTTCATCATTTATTCTAATATTATTGTTTGTATTTTGCATTTTTGGGTGAAAATCAAGTATTTTCCTTCATTTAATATACTGATTATGTAGATGCCCATTAAAGTTGAGGATTAAAGTTGCATGCAGGTGTTCTATTTTTATCATGGGCCTGAGTTCTGACTAAACCCCCCTTCTTTTTTCATCATCATCATCATCGTCATCATCATCATCAGCAGCAGCAGCAGCAGGTGTGCCCCCGAACAACAACAGGGTCAAGCGGTTCTCCTGCACTTATTTTGAGGGTCTGGATGAGGCAGCGTGAGGACAGAGGCCTGAGTGAGTAAGTGTCCATATCAGCTGACATTCATTGGGCCCTTGGCTGCCATCATGCCCTCTAGACGACTCCATTGATGTATATTGGCCCTCTGTGGTTAGACTGGTTTTACTGGAGCGGCTGCAGCAGTGCCCTCTACACTACAGCTTACGTCAAACAGGCTGCACACAGTAAACAGTTTTGCCAATCCATCTAAATATTAGGAGAAGGAATGAAAGAACGACAGGATCAAAAACAACACGAGTGAAAAGACCTTTTACATGGGTCAAAGTAGACGGCATCTCCCTCTGGTAGCTTGGAGGGAGTTGCCAAGCGGCGTGTGTTTTCCCACCAGTTTAAAATAAACAAGCCCAACTCCAGATTTAATGAACAGGAAAAGCAGACTGATGAGAGAAATCAATTTATTTAAGGACTGATGCCACATGATAAACACTGAGCTCTTAGCACTGCTTATTATGCATATTTGGAGGTGCAAATGACTGCACTGTGGCCAAGGAATACATAGTAACACACTTATCATAGCTGGAGAATTTGACAGCAGAAGTGTAATTTTAAAGATTCGATATGAAAGATCTGTGGTTTGAGGTTTGCTTTGGAGTCTGGGAGCACATTATTGCAGCTACATGATCAGGGAAGAGACGCATTAGTCGGGTTTTCATAGAATGTGAAGAAGATTTGAAGCAAATTTTCAATCGAAGTTCAAGAAAAAGTGCAGATACGATCAAATGTTGGTACTTCTGTAAATGTGATTTTGATGCAAAAGTTAAAATGTGCATAAAATATGTTTATAAATAACTAGGAAACTTCACTCCTCAGTGAAAAAAATCAATATATGTGCTGTCATTATGAATGTAGGTATGTAGCAGCTACTAATAAAACAATGACCAATGATTATATAATTCTGACCATTTAAAATATAATAAAATGTATGAAAAATGATAAAGGAGAATAATGCATAGTACTTAAGAGAATATAACCAAAATTTGTACCCGTTTTTGCAGGAGTTAGCCATAAACTCCACTGGAAGCTTTTATTGGAAAACGTGCATAAACATTATCACACAATAATAAATGATGTAGGATCAAGTCAAAAGAAGACATTTAAGAATGAGAAAAAAAACAACTGTCCAATAGTGTAATAACTAGTATATTTATAACCCATTTTAGTAAAATGTAATTACTTTATTGGGTCAAAACATTTATTACATTCAAAATGACAAAAAATAAATAAAAAATTCACAAGAAGCTATTGGTTTTAGACAAACCAGAGGTGCTCATGGAGGGTATGAACAATAACAAAAAAATAAATAAATAAAAAATTGTAAAAATCCTTTATTTCATAAGGGCCTGTACATTTATTCTTTGGGGCTGGAGTTAAAACATATCTTTATTACATTATTGGCTTTATAATATTTAAAATGGCCAAAATTATCATGTTATTTGCTGTCATTATACATTATACATACTTTATATTATAAATACAATATAATAATAATATATAATATGCATTACCTGTTCTCCTATTTTGTTCTGTTTTTTATATTTTAACTTGCTTTAGTTATTTGATTTTAATGGGTTTTTTTTTTTAAAGCTTTTAACAATTTTTTGTTGTGCTTTTATTCTTCTGTACAGAACTTTGGTAAGCAGTGGTTATTTTAAAGTAATTTATAAATAAAGTTATATTGTATTGTATTGGATATAACAATTTAAAACACATAACCTATATGACATAGACTCCGTTTTGAAGCTTTTCACTGTGTTTTAAGTATTAATATAGTTTTGCACAAGGAAAATGTCTTTTGTTCATTCAGTCGGAGTTTCTTCCGATAGTTTCCTTCCTCTGTGTCTCCGTAAAGATGGCGTGGCCTCAGCTGTCACAGTGTCATTTGCATGACAGTCGCTCCATCGAGACACCAGTCAACGTTAATGCATTTGCCTAAGATTAAATCAGCTATCGGTGTGATCTGTTGACTTTGTGATCAGGTGAGCCTGTCAGACCCATGTGTGTACGACCTACTTCTTTAAAGCGTAGAGCAGTTACAGCGCAAACATGTTAAAGCACATGTGATCGGAGTTGAAATACAAGTCACACTGGGTGAACAACTGCACTTAATCCCTGAACTCTGTCTTGGGGTCAAATGGGAGTCGCTGCTGAAAAGATGCTGTTTGTTAAAGTGTTTACTGTATGTTTGTAAGTTTGTTCATATTTGCTTAAAATAACTTAACGTAGCATCTTCTTTTTTTATGCAAATAGAAACAGACTTAGTGTATATCCCAGGAACAGTCACAGGCTCTTTATTTTACTTTATTGCATATTGTACAAATTGCACAATGTCACTTTAACTTAATAACTAATCTGTTATCGCTTATTTATATGTTACCAATACCTCAGCTGTTTAATTTCACTGTTGCACTTTTATTTTCTTCTCAACCCCTGCTGTTTATAGTTATATCATGTTTATAGTAATATCCTATTCTATTCTATTCGATTTTGATTACATTTTTTTGTATTTTTTCTCTACTACATTCATTATGCGCTATGGGGCCTTAAAGTTTTATAATTTTTTTTTTTTTTTTTGTATATTATGTACATATGTTAAAACTAACAATAAACCTGACTGACTTTGGTCTTTGTCAGAGTAACAGGAACCACGCACAACATCCATTATAGAACTTTTTAATCTTTATCTATGCATCTATTTCTAGTCATTCTACTTCTCTACTCTCTCAACATAAGGGTCTCAGTGGCAGGATTATTCTTAAACACTGGAAAACCCCAAAGAATGGTTAAATATGATGACACAGACTGCTTCATATGAAGGTATGATCAATACGGGGTGGGTCTAAAGCCCCAGTTTGGGAACCATTCTGGTCTTATTTAAGTATGGCTGCCAGTCAACAGGATGAACGCTGAACTGTTTCCCCTATCTATTTTCATTTATTCTGCTTTTTAAGCACTTCCAGACCTTATACCATTTTGTATACTTCTCATTTATGTTAAAATGAACCCATAAAGACCAAAACAACCACTGGTGACCAAAATCATGTACCACAATAAAATATTTAGTAATGTCTGATGCATTAATCATTAATCATTCCATGTAAATAATTGGTGTAAAATACAGTTTATCATCTTTTCATGGTCATCAGATATGACCCATTTGGACATTCAGAGGCTCTGTAGTTACCATGGAAACACCATCATCTTCTACAACATTAATTCACCAGTAAAACCCACGGAGTTGGATCAATGACAGTGGATGGACACACTAGGTTTATGTTCAGTTAATGATAGATTTGCTGAAAAAGTCACTTTCTCTTAAATTTTCTCCTTTTCTCATATAATAATCCTCAACTTTACTCTGAGCTTTTATGAACAATGACATGATCAATTAATTAAATATAGGAAAATACAGGATTTTTATTGAAGAAATGCAAAATACAGAGAATAATATTCTAATAAATGGGGATAAATCACTTAAGAAAGGATAAATATACAAAACATTTTGGAACTCCCACAAAAGTAACACTGGGTCGTTTTATGATTGTCATACACAAAGTGAATACTCAAATTAAAACTTGAATTAAAAAAAAAAAGCTCAGACAGAAAACCCTTTATGTCACATTAGGCAGAACACAAAGAGAAAGAGGAGGATGTGGGTGTTTGTTTTTTTAATGTAATTCCATGACCGTATCCTGGACTGTGTTTCAGATCAGAGGTTATAAAGCAATACAGCGTCACGGATTTTATCATCCCCGGTGAGGTCAGAAGGATAAATGAGGAGGTGCACTGCTCTTCAGTGTCAGGTGGGTTTCAGGTTCCTGCTGCCTGAGATGTTTTTAGTGTTGACTTTCACCTTGTAGCCTGCCTCCAGCCCCCCTGGGTCTACTTATCATGTACAAGACGAGTGATGGACGACCTGCAGGAGTGAACATCAGCGTGCTGAGCTGATGCAGCAGCCAGCTCATAATTCTTCTGCTGTGTAGAGATTAAAATTAAACTGGAAACCAGTCTCACTCATGAGGGTTATTACTTTTCCTGATCTTTTTGGGAAGTCGGTGAGAAAACAGGTGCATGATTTGTTTGTCGCCCGCTATGTAAATTTGTGTCTATTCAACTTTTTTTTTTTTTTTTCGGCGCCACATTAAAAAAAAAAAAAAAAAAGCTTTTTAATATAAAACTTCAACAGTAATCATTTATCTTTGCCATTACACAATATTACATTATTACGTTATTTATTTTCTTTTGTAAGTTTAAAAACATAAATACAAAAAGTTTTTTTTTACTGATCATTTACAACTAGATGTCATTTAATTTTCATATATTTGTGGATATGTGATGGAATTTGAATGTTATATAGAACTGATAACTGAATGGGCATTCACTGGTTACGTTAATACAAGGAAAACAAGCTGTGAACATTACTGCAGTGCAAATACAGATAACATCCTTATTTAATTTATAGCTAAGCAAATACAATAGTTAACCCTGTGCTGCAGCTTAGAGAATAAATATGCTGATGTATTACCTGGTGGTTTTTTGCACTTTATGATCTGGGATCACTCATTAACAGTTAAAGATCATAAAGTCATATCTCTTCGTTATTTTGTTCTTTTGATAGGTAAAAGCGTGCATTTCTTTACACTATTATAACATTACACACACACACACACACACACACACTCACACACAGACTGTAACCCAAAAAGTGGGCAGGATACAAAATGTCAAGAAAAAAAATAATCAATGCTTCATTAATTGTGAAAGATGTGCACTAAACCGACTTTGTATTAAAAATATTGTAAACTTAATTACTGATTAATGAGAAGTGACAATAACAACGGACTGAAAAGATTTAGAATCAAAACAACCTCCATAAATTCATGTTTTATGTGAAAACACCATGTTTTTTTCCCCCCTGCTTATTACGTCTGTAAACGGTTACTTTCATATGAAGTAGTTGTGACGTTCTTCAGTTTTTTTTTTATGTGAGTTGTGTGTAGCATACAATCGTTGAAAAAATTATTAGACCCTGAAAAGCCATCAAAAACAATGGTTATGCAATCAAGTACTAACTCCTTTGTGTGTCATGTGACTAAAACAGACAGAAAAGAAAACATGGAATGTCTAAACCATTGTTTTTATCAGTACAATGACAAAGATATTGATGTAAGAACTGAAGTGGTTTTGTTTTTTATTAAGAAAACATGGAGAATGGATAGATATGGATGAAATTTGGAGAGTTATAGATTTAATTATATATATATATATATATATATATATAATGTGCGTGTGTGTTTATTTTTGATTACTTTCAGTTAATTAAAAAAAAAAGCATGCTTCCTGTTAGACAACTCACCATTTGCATTGGTTTTGCGTAAACAGAATTAAATGCTGGACTCTCTGGATGTAATCATGACATATACAAGGTAAGCAGGTGGACGACCAGGCCTCTGACCACAGAGTGTGTCTGCAGACAGGTCTGCTTATCCTGGAATGTGCCTCTTTGATCCCAGGATTACAGGCCCATCATCTCCTCTCTGATCCAAGAGGCCCCCACAGATCCTATTGATATATTCCCAATCTGTCATGAAATTCAGATCATATCACCTGCATGAATCCTTAGGTATAAGAAAGAAAAAAAAACTCTCCAGCACTAAATGTGTGAATCTTTTTAGAAATTATCCTTGTATTCAAACCCCCTGTTATACATTAAAAAGAAATAATATTATAATAATAATAGTTACAGTCACTGGCCACTTTATTAGGCACACCTGTTTAGCTGCACAATATTGCTAATAATAAACCATGTGGGTATGTAGACATGGCTTAGATGATCAGCTGAAGTTTAAAGCAAACATCACAAAGGGGAAGAAAGTTTTTATGAGATTTTATGATTAAGTGACTGGTTTGAAGTCATAGAAACTCAAGTAACAACTAGACATGACAAGGTGTTTGGACAAACATCTCTGAAGGTGCATATTGATTCTTGAAGCAGATTGACTACAGCAGCAACATATGCAGTCACTGGCCACTTTATTAGGTACACCCAGTGATAGCAAGGTGTATCTAATAAAGTGGCCAGTGACTTTACGCCTCTCTTTTTTTTTCAATAAAAAAAGATTAAAACATGCAAAAGTGCATGTGATGTGTACCTAGGGTGGTGGTGGGATGGGTGGGTGTTTATCACTGACTGTATTGTTACTCTTTCCCATCTTGGGAGTTTTTCAGAAATAAAAAACAGTGAATCATAAAAAATAAAAGAATAAAAAACATGGAAAAGTAGTAAACATGCTGATTCTTGAAGCGGACAGACTAGAGCAGTGACATACACTAACTGGCTATGTTATTTAGTACAACCATTGATAGCAAGGTGTATTTAATGAAGTGGCCAGTGAGTGCACACCTCTTTTTTCTTCAAGAAAAAGATGAAAAACATGCAAATGTGAGCACAAAACATAATAAGAAACAAATAAGAAGTAAGGAGCTGCCACAAGAATTATCTTTAATGCCTGATCAAACTCTACAGAATTAAACACCTAACTAATTGCCTGCATCAAAAGACTTCTGTTATTTTACAAGAGCAGTATAACAGGAAAATGGTGAGCTATCAGTAATGATTTTTTTTTTTTTTTTTTTTTTTTATGGGGCACATTCCTCTGCGGAAGGAATGCCAACTGAGTGACCTAAAAAAGACGAGCAGAGGAGCAGTCGGCTGGTGAGCTGCACCGCAGTAGCCAATCAGGACTGGAGACTCTCCATCTGCTGGTTCTACTTTTGCAGCCACTCCTGTAAGGCCGCGCTCTAATGACTGTTTGCTTTGCATTGCTGTAAGAGCGATAACCCCGTCGATCAACAGAGAGAAGTATAACATTGTTGATAATGCACCAAGGTGTACAGTTGTGGAATTTAATAACTCAAGTTATTAGGGCTAGATCAATGAAAGCTCCATTATGATAAAGAGTAAATGGAAAACGGCATGTCGTTCAGACAGTGACATCAGAAGAAGACGAGTTAATAATAAGCCACGGCCGCTCCTGTCTGTCTGACTTCTGCTTTTTGGAAAAGGGTTTTTACAAAAGGGTCAAAACATGGTATTTGAAATCTGTCTGACAGGACATTTTAGACAATTTGACAGATCAGTGTTGCTAAAGGACCCACATTTTGACTTTCCAAAATAAGATGCTACTTTATATTGAAATAAATGTTGGAATGACAATCAATTTAAGTTTGCTCTCTGATGGGACATAACTGTGTTTTGAGCAAAAAGCAAAATATCGATAGCCAAAGAGTTGTTTGTTTGTTTGCATAATGCTAATGAAAAATAATATGTTCCAAAAAGTGCATTATTTGTCGGAGTTCATTACTAGTAAGAAGTTTTTCATTTAGTTTTCTCAACATAAATGCATTTTTCATTTTTTATGAGGTTTTGTTTTTCAGCTACTGATATATTTACCAGACATGTAACTACTGGTAATTATGACTTTAATTTATATACAATATTTTTGTAATATTACTCCATTTTTCCTCTGCTTGAGCACTGTTTTTTTTTTTTTTTCATCTGTCCGGAGTGCATGCACTTCGCTTTCGTCATGAGTAAAAAAAAATCCAGACTGACACCACAGTAGGACTCCATCAAACAACCTTTGGTGCATAGATTCAGATAAACAGTGCTCCTTTACATGAACTTCAGACAGCGTTTGGTCTCCACCGCCTCTGATGAAATGGCTCAGTCAGACCTTGCATTCCTAAAAGGGGTGAGTCAGATACGGAAGCGTAGATTTCTCTTCAGGTTCTCCTCCCTTATTACAACCAGTCACAATCTAAGAGAAAACTTGACGGGACAGACTCATTATTTTCTTATTAATTAAAACAACACCCACAAAAAATATACATATCATGAAAACGGATAAAACTACAGCAGATTGTATAATTACACAGCCTTCATCATGTCTTTCAGTATCAGTATATATTTATCCAGGACGTAAATACTTTGAGTTTTCTGCTGAACATCACTTTAGGTTTTCTCCACATTTGGTGCCAACACAAGTTGTATTTTCTTAGAGTATAATTAACATGTCAGCAAAAGGGCAAAGTCATTAATCAATGCTGTTATGTAAACCTTAGAAATCACTAACATTGCAGAGTAAATAAACATATAATTTTGTGGACAGTTAATAGCAGTGAATGTAAATTTAATCCCTGATAACATTCTGAGGTAAATGTAGGGAGTGACAAAATAAAAGGTTTGTTTATATTGTAGAAGGAGTAATTAATATCCAAATTATAATAAGATCTGCTGCCTCTGATTGTTACATCCATGTGGGATTAAATGACTTCTCTGATTTCAGAAGAAAAATACACCTCAATGTTATTAGCTCGTGCGTAAGTGCAGAGCTATATGTGTTTGTGTCGTTTCCGAAGCCGCGTCCGCCTTGAATTATCTGGACGATTTCTCTAAGGCTATTACTCCGATTTTCTTCAAACTTTGCATGATTGTACTTTGGGTCCATGCAGAGGGTGGAAA
>JAPSES010074575.1:0-10326 GCA_029822895.1 Maxillicosta whitleyi
TAATCATTTCTTCCTTGTGCCATTGGCAACAAATCCTGAAAATTTCATCAAAATCCGTCCATAACTTTTTGAGTTATCTTGCTAACAGATAAACAAACAAACAAACGTCGGCAAAAACATAACCTCCTTGGCGGAGGTAATAAGTGGTTATTGCCACAGTAATGTGGGACTAACTTTCTCATTTGTCTGTTACCACAGAGCCAGTCAGTATCCTCGTTATATCATGTGTAGACTGGTAACCTGTCACCCTGCTGCCACAGTACTGTAGCAATAAACACATGCCATGTGCCTATCCAGTTGCAGGAAAAGGCTAGGGTACCAGTTACCAGAGTCTATGTCCCGACAACAATGCATGGTATTTTTCTTTTGCGATTTCTAAAAGTTTCATGTTCATACCCATATGAATTCAAGAAATATCTGTGATGGAAACAAAAAAACTGGGTTAAAAAAAGTGTAATGCGCATGCCACACATATATGTGGCGCTGTACACAAAGACAGACCGAGCCACAGGAAACACCAAAATCACAGAAGAATGCAGTGAGCATGTGCATGAGGTTACATCCGGGGTTTTCTTGTTCTGATCACATGGTACTATGGCATCTCTGTTTCCAAAAAGTGGTGTTTTGCCTATCCATATGGCAACTGGAGGTCGGCGTTGTGAGATTTTTCCACCCTAGGACCTGTTCTGTAAAAACAGCATTTCAGTGCACTGGCAAAGTCGGTGTCATGTGGATGAAAGGCTGAGACGACATGAAATTTTTGTGGATTGTGATAATTTTATTGTCATGTGTACAGAGTGGATACTTCATATATCACCACAGTTTGTGGCAACAAAAGGCTAATGAGTTCATGGAACTATGTTCTGTGTGTTCTCTGCTGACCTTATTACATTCCTGGAAAGCCCTTTGAGGCAATTGTCATTGTGATATTGGGCTATATAAATAAAATTGAATTGAATTGAACAGTATCCATGATTGGTTCTGTGGCAAAAACTAACACAAAAGTAGCACTGGGTCTTTATGGGTTAAAGATCATTGTTATCCATTTGTTAGGAAACCAACACTTTTTCCAAAATAATTATGTATTCAGGAAATTGAGCCACTATTCTTATAGGATCAAACAGATCAGTCTCTGAGGTCCGTTTGTAGGCCTGAAGGACATGATGTGGTTTCATCAAAACATTGAAATCTTATGTCTTCAGTCAGTAAGTCACCTGGCCAAAAATTTTGTAATTTCCTTTCACCACACTGTAATTCCAGGGGTTACACAGGAAACAAGAATTCCATTCCCATCCATGGAATTGGGAATTCTACTGCGGGTGAGGTGTTTTCAGAGAGGTAGGGTTTAAATACATGACGGACAAGTGTAATTACTGATCACTGTTCAGAATCAGTCAGACATGACTCTACTACTCTGCTCCATGGCTTCAAAGTGTAGATTGGAAGTGACAACTATGTTTCATGTATAGTCCTGAAATTGACTGAATGGAGAGAGGTGCATTTATAAATATATATTTGCAGATTATGGCTGCTGCTTAACTGTAATTATATTGCAGTGCATTACTTGCAATTTGATTCTCTTCATTTTCATTTCATGAAATAATGATAATGATCGCAGCTGTGTCACATTATACATTATGTTCCTTCCCAATATCAAAACTCTCTGCAAAGAAGACTTACTGTTGTCACATATAATTCTTTAAAAACAATTGTAGATTAATAAAGATGTAATTTCATAAAGAAGCTTAAAACTCAGGTTGTTTGCTTCTCCAGCTACACCACATTATAATTCCATAATCCTTACATTTTGAATTTAACAGCTATTTTGAAGATAAGGAGAGCATTACCATGAGCTTGTCAAATGTCACTGCCAAAACAGAGCTGGCACGGTCTAAACTAGGTGGTCTTTTATGAAGGATTTCTGAGACAGTCCACTCATCCTGCTGTTCCTCTTGCAATTAGCACATTTACCGTAAACAGATGAGTGCCTTTGCCATCTCTCAGTAGATCTATTTATGACTATTTCTGTATCTGAGTGTATGTAAAATGGCAGACCAGCAACCCTGCATGTCTGACTGCACGTTTGTTGATAGTAGACCCAAAAAAAATATATTTTTGTGTTTTAAAGCACAGGTTTTTCCTCATATTTATCCTTAAGCAGAGATGTCTGTGCTGAATGTTGAGCCGGAAGTTGTGCATGACACCATTGCATGTTTGTAAAATTTCACAGGATCAGTTCTGCCCTCTCTGGTGTGTATTCTCCTCATAGTACACTGTCAACTTTCTGTCTCCCTACATCAAGCGAGATCATTCCCTCCTCCCACCACTATCAGTCTTCATTTCCATCAGCTTCTTCCCCAAACTGTAAACACTCCCTCACCTTCTGTCTGCGGCTGTGATCTCTAACCCCGCTGGCCTATGGGAGCTTCAGTCCTACTGATGTCACTGTGCCCCAGTCACCTCCCTGGCGCTTTCTGGCTGAGTAGAGGCTGTCTCTGAGGGTTTCCTCGGGTGACCGAGCCCAACCAGACCCAGGTCACCCGCTTTGGGATGCTTACTCTCCACCACTCTGCTGGGAAAATCCACTAGACAGCTGACTGGCCATTTATGCAGTACATTTGTCAGCTGCTTGCCATGGCCCAAATGTCAGCTACAATACACGGTAAAGACAAAGTGGTATTACATTAAACATGAGCCAAACCCGATTCATTACTAAACCCAAGAATATACTCGCAGTTGATATCTACACCTATAAATAATTATGTGTTTAGTGAAATACTCATTAGTTTCTATCGCAACAATTCTTGTCACTGGCCAGAAACTTACGGTGTGTTTAGTATGTAGAAACTGACATGTGTTTGACAACTACCTTTGTCATTGTTATTTTGCCCTTGATAAGAGTCGGTCTGTCATTTTCTTGTTTGCTTTCTCTCTTGTTGTCTGAGACACAATGTATCCTGCTCCATTATATGTGACTTCGTATCAGTCATTGGGAAACTCATAATCAAGGCATGATCAGAGAAAATGTGTTTTTCTGTTGTTCACAGTCACATCCCGGGGGGAAACAGATCTGCCTCCGTTGTTTTCTTTTCTGTCACTGCTGTCAGTAAAATGAAATAGACAACTTTTAATAGTACTGTGTACTTCTTTCTTCATTCAAAGAATAACTTTAAATGTTTGATGTTTTCTTCCTCCCTGCTACTACTGACCTGTCCTCAAAACGATATCAAACAAATCTAAAATTAAGAAAAATCAGAACGCACCTTTTAATTTCAAAAAGTTCTATGATCACGTTGCTTGTTCTTGTTTTGTTTTATTATCGGTGCTTTAGTTTGAATTAAATTTCTTCGAGATTTTTTCGTGACATCACAGCTGTGGCCTCCTGCTGGAAAACATGTCTCTCTTCATGCGCTTCTTTAGCTTCATGCCCTGCCACTTCACACTCTAAGTCCATCACCACACCAGTGCAATTACACCGCAGCTGCTGGCCAAGGTTGGAGAGAGTTCAATGCTCTCAAGCTTGGCCTCTGGGTCCCTAAAGGACATCGATTCCTCTGACCTATGTGTGACTGCTTTTCCTCTGACCCAGGTTCACGGAACGTCTTGCAGCATGCTTCAGTGCACAGCTAATTTCCCAAGGCTCAGTACACCAGGCTATTAGCACTGAGAATAAACACTGGCTGCCACAAGCCGCTGCATTGGTGAGATCTATTACTAGGCTGGTGAGAGACCAACAGACCTCTAATGCACCGAAGACTTACAGCAGTTACTCATGCATGTAGTTGTGTCCTCCAAACCTGCATTGCAGCCTGAACAGGGGAATCTTCTCAAAAGCCAGATGTACCTGCTACTATGCACCTGTCAAGGACTGTCAGTATTCTTACTACTTTGTAAAAAAGACAGGAAGTGACAACACCACCAAGACATAACACATGTTACGCATACAAGTTACAATTGTGATAATCAGTTCAGAATAAAACTAACTGATGCTCTACTCTGCATATTCTAATGTAGCCTGGACAGCCATCCATCTGTCTCGGTGACAAACCCGTCTGGAATCGCAGGGCTTGAATCCAAATATGAAGGCGGGACTAACAGGCACAGAATAAACCAAGCACAGATAAGACAGATGTGGCATAATTATGCGATGAGCAGATCCCTAACATGGGCGGCTGTGGCTCAGTTGTAGAGCAGGGTTTTCCAATAACCAAAAGGTTGGCAGTTCAAACCCTGGCTCTGACTGTCCACATGTCGAAGTGTCCGTGAGCAAGACACTGAACCCTAAATTGCTCCCAGTAGGGTCGGGCAGTGCCTTGCATAGTACAGTAGCAGCTGCCTACTGGTGTTTGAATGTGTGGCTTTGTGTAAAGCGCTTTGATTACTAAGGAAAAGCATAGAAAAGTGCTATACAAGTGCAGCTAAGGATTAACTTACCATTTAACGTTAACAAACCTCAGCATGTTTCTATCATGCTGTGCAGTTTTGGTGGTGGTGTAGAAACTTCAGTGAATGATTACTTATGCTTTTGTCAGAGAAACTTGACAGGATGTCTGTAACCCAGTCCTTATTTTTGAATCAAGTAAACGAACAATAGCTGTAAAGGAATTTGCAGAGTTGGAACTGACTTTGACTCGCAAAAAAAGAAATCGGGCATATGATGCATTCCAAGGCAAGACAGGCTTATTAATATAGCACATTTCAGCCCAATCCCAATGAACCCTTTAATCCTATAACCCTTACCCCTACCCCTTGAAATAGAGCTGCAAGGGGTAGGGGTGTAAACATTCTCCTATGAAGTAGGACAACACTGCGCGACCTGTTACGTCACAGCGGTCATTGACGCCGCTATTAACAGATGCGAAAACTTTTTTTCTGAAATTATTCACCATAGCATCAGTATCTGTAGCCATCTCTGTTTCATGGGGTTTGTTCAGATTTTTATGGCTATCAGCGATAAACCATAGAAATGCGATCTATAACACACTGAAATTACATTAAACAGTCAATCAAATGATTAAGTTGTTTATTTATGAAAGTACTTACATTTGTGTATTTCTTTCATCACTGCTGTACGTTTTAGCTGTGTTTACTTCCATCTTGATAATGATCTGGATAGAATTATGTGAAAGTCCTCCTACCACTTTGTTCATAGTGCAGTCTTAGAAACTCTCCATTTTAAGGGGGATACAGCCCTTAGTCTTAGCCCTTTGTCCCTGACTAATTGAGAATTGGGACTACACTACACATTCATGTGAACACGCAAAAAATATGGGTAAGGGGTGAATTGGGATTCAGCTTTCATGTACAAGACAATTCAAAATGCTTTACATAAAACATGCAAAACACTCGTTCCCCCCAGACTTGTGATTGGTTTGATATAGACTACATAGTGCATATTTTTACATGGACTGGCCCAATTCCAGACTGTTTTCTCAGTATTGAATACACTGAGAGAATCAGATTGTTGGCCAGGCTAATTTTAATACACCCTTGGTAATAGAATCAACATTCTTTGACCATTTAAACTAGTGTTGTCCCGATCCTATCATGTGATTGGAAATCAGCTCCGATCACGTAACTGTGGACTCAATCCAATGATATGTTCCAATCAGGTATCAGATAAATAATACATATATTTGTTATTATTATTACTATTGTTATTTATTGAGTAGTGATTAAAATAAATAAGAATTTAAGAACTAAATATTATTTTTTAACTACCAACATTCACATTCCGGGTCCGTGTCTACACAGATACCACACACACAGTTTCTCCGATGCTGTTTGTTACTTCCGTGTTGCTGCTGAAAACTCTTCCACCAAAGACTGAATCTAAGTGACTGACCACGGTGTAGTTTTGTTCTGTCATCATGTAGATTCATGTATCACTATTCACTGTCTACTTCTGCATCTGATTTTTGTAAATTGGCGGGTCACATAGAAAACTGTCTGACCAATCAGTGTCTGCACTGGTTCTACGTCACCATGGAAACGCTTCATACAAACGCAGCCAGTTTGCTCATGCTTTGGGATTATTCAATAGAGTAACTGCAAATAAATATCGTTTTAATGGATTAAAATGTTGGGCTTTAGGAAATTCCTATGTTGCCCCACCCTGGCGAATTAATCATGTATTGGCTATGTAGAGCAATGACAATCCACAATATCAAATTTAGAGGCTATTGCACAGTCCTATAAAGGACATCCTGGATCTTCTTCTTTGTTCTTAGTTCATTTCATAATATTTTATAGTATGGGATCAGGACTTGGTCTCAGCAGATACTCAAAATCAAATGACTCGAACTCGGGGGGCAAAAAAAACATGATCGGGACATTCCTAATTTAAACATTACTGTGCGATGGTGATTTTAAGAGCGCTCATTGATTTTCAAATGGATATTGGTATTACATCACATCAGAGAGACAGTTTGACATTTCTGTTATGTTATGAATTATCATGTTCATAAAAATATGCTGATATGGTTATGCAGAGAACCTTGGATTTAGTATCAGGAATATGTTATCGATCCTGAGAAATTACTCATGTTACAACCTCTTAAATAGAAATACAATAAAAATACATTAATAATGTAACAAACTACAACTTCATTGTGACACCCCCAAAGGTGCAACAGTGTTAAACTGGGTGAAAGTGGGTGGGTGCTGTTCAGGAAGTCGATAACAGATCCGATGGCCCAATGTCGTGTCTCTGCAATGCCACAGGTCATCATTAGGTGCAGCACTTTTTCCATAGATATCTGCTACATACAAATCGATAGCGTGTCTTCACAGGCCAATATATTAAAATAATAGTTCTTTAGAGGAGAAAGTCAATAGGTGAATAATTAGACTGAAAAAATTAATCTCTTATATATAAATGATGTACTATTGATTGAAACCTTGATAGCAGTTGAGCTGGAGATCTAAATCAAACTAATGAATATATTAATGAATAAATCAATAATTATGGATTATGTTTCATTGAACATCAAACCTCAAATGTAATTAAGAAATAAATCTTTAAAAAATCTATGCTAAGTCTGAGTGTACTGTTTTTGTGTTGTGTGAATCTAATGTATTGTCCTGCTGCGACCCCATGCCTGCGAACTGAATTACCCCTTGGGGATAAATGAAGTTATCTGAATCTGAATTTTAGGTGATATTTCTATTTGTTGAACCCTTTTTTTCCACCCAGATCCAGTCATTTTACTTCTGCAGCCACTATCAAAGCAAAATTCTGCCATTGTAGTTCAGCCTTGATTCATCAACCAGACCAGAAGACACATATTCTGTAGTTACACTGTCATTAAACCTCAGCCACCTGTGCCAGCAGGGAGTACACTGCCCCTGAGCAGAACTTGACAAACTCGGTGAGCTCAGATGAAATTCCTGCACTGCCTTTGTTTAAGGATTTATCATGCATCAAAGAGCTTGGAGAGTTTGTAAAGCTCCAGTGTGTGTACTGTCTATATACAGTAAAATCAAGATAGAAGGGCCTCCAGAGAGCACGCACCTCCATCAAAGATATAGTGTTCTTTTCTACAGTGTCATTAATGGTTAAGTGTAGAAGACATAGTGATGGATTTATTGGTCTATAATCACCTAGAAATACGAAATTGCTGTGTTTTCATTGCGTTCGAATGCAGCAGGAGTAAGTCCCTCTATGGAGTCTATCACAATCCACCGCCAAGTGTCTACTTCTGTGTTATAGGAGGCAAAATCCAACCTTAGGATGTATGTCACCTAGGGCTGCATGATTTTGGCAAAAATCTACATCCAGATTTTTTTCCCTCTAAAAACTCAATTTTTGATTCCAATTTTTGGAACAAAAGACAACAGAAGTTGGCATGTCATTTTTATGAGCAACTTGCAATACAAGGCACTGCTCCCTACCGCAAGTCTGTGATGGTATCACAGAATCCCCGAAAAATTCTGCGAAAAGCCCATGCAAGTAATTCCAATGTAAGTCAGTGAAAGACATTGTCAGAACTGATACAAAGAAATGTGAACCCAAATGCAGAGACTGAGGGAAGGAGCTGTCAACTTAAAAATACAAAAAGTTTATTGAAACTAAATAAGCAGAAGTACAAAACTGAGGCAGGCAGAGACGAGGGTGAAAAATCAAAATGTCCAAAATCCAAAAATTCAAAATAAGTCCAAAACAAAACACACGGGCGAAAGTACAAGCAGGGAGCAGGCTGAGGCAGGAGTCAAAAATTCAAACAGGGTCCATACCAGGCAGACAGTCGTCAAAAAGGCACAGACGGGGGCAGGCAGAAACAGAATCCAGAAACACAAAAACGGGCCACAACCGACAGAAACACACACAGACTATGGAAACTCTTACGCAGGAACAGACAGGGTCAGGATGACGGAATGAACCAACAAAGGACACAAAGACAAGACAGACTTTATATACAAGAGGAGAAACAAGGAACAGGTGAGAGACATCAGGGATAATTAGGGGAAGACACAGGTGGGAGAAATGAAGAACCGGAAGTAAAGACACAAACAACACACAGGAGGAAAGTCTACAAAATAAAACGGTAAGTCGCAGGACAGGACTAATGACTGTGGGCAGACGTGACAGGCATCAGTCATGTGTGCATGGACCACGCAATATGAGTAATCCGCATGTGGTTGCATTTACTCCCGAACTGGACCTGGATTAGAAGAAGACAGTACAGTATGGATATGTGCAGGACGATTCCGGTTCTATGTTCAGAAGGTTCTATGTTCAGAAGTGCAGTAATATATCAATTTTGTAGTGATATCAAGATTGCGAAATCAATCAGTTTGGGACTTTTTCATTAACAGAGGAGATTGTAAAAGCCAAAGTAAAAGTAACCCTAACCTTCTGAACATAGGACCTTCTGAACATACAACCTTCTGAACATAGGACCTTCTGAACATACAACCTTCTGAACATAGGGACGGACCCGTGCAGGACAGCGTAAGATAAGTGATCCCCATGCAGTTGTATTTAAATTGGAGGATCTGTACGGGAAACCATGGCCTACATTAGTATCACTACTGCGGGCCCATCCCAGATTTATGGTCCATAGTCATTACACAGACGTCTGTGAAAGACTGCTCTCACGTATAGGAAGAGGAGTCTATGGGAGCCTGGTGGCATGAGAGAGATGAAATGAAATCAGTTTGACGATTTCCCTTTTTAAAAAATTGTCATAATTTCTGAAAATCTGATTTTGGTTTAAAATCAATTAATCACACATCCCTAACACCAACTAAAACGTTTATGAGGAGACCCCAACTCTTAGAAAAACAGAGTATTTCTAAAACAAATGGGGGGGGGTGGGGGCTCTGTATTTTTTACTTAAATCATAAATAGTAAGTAAATAAGTAAGTAAGTTTAATTTATATAGCACATTTAAAACAGATAGGACTGGCCAAAGTGCTGTACAGTGTTACACTAAAAGGCTACAAGTAAATATAATAGAAAAACTAAAAGCAATACATTTTCAATCAGCAAAAATAAAATAGATAAAATACAAAAATACATTTCAACAGACAGGTGCAATAAAAGACCAGATAAAAGGTAGGGATAAAAAAGAGATAGTGGCCTGTTTTTCCTGTTTTTTTGTCCAATGATCATTAGTGTGACTAACGCTCACCTACATTACAAACACTACAGACACTGTTATAAGTTACCTTGGGACCTTACAGTTTTAGAATGTCACAAGAAAAGGTTGCAACAGTTTAAAGTGGTTCGTCTCAGCTCAAACCAGATAATGATGTTGGCTCAGATTCAGGCCCTGTTCAGAACTTGCATTAACGTTCATTCAGGAAATCCACATACAAGTGTCGAGGTGTAATTACATACAGAAGGTTCACACCAGGCATTAGAATGCATTGCCATATGTGTCTTAACTAATCACTTCTAATTGGATCTGATCCAATTCTCTCCTCAATATGTTTCTTTGTAAATTTAATTCATTGTGCTGCTCAAAGGCCATTGGCTGCAGGCTTTATGTTGGTGTGGTTTCTTTTTCTACTTGCACACTAAGAATAGATTAAAAATAACTTGATAGTCATAAACAACCCCTAGTCTACCGCAGATTAAAATGCTTGGAGGAACAGGTGGGTTTTAAGATTTGTTTTAAAAGTACTAGTATTATTTATGTTATTTGTACTGTTGTGTAACTAGTATTATATATGTTATTTGTGCTGTTGTGTAACTAGTATTATTTATGTTATTTGTATTGTTGTGTAACTAGTATTATGTTATGTGCTGTTGTGTAACTAGTATTATTTATGTTATTTGTACTGTTGTGTAACTAGTATTATTTATGTTAGTTGTGCTGT
>JAPSES010074576.1:0-10326 GCA_029822895.1 Maxillicosta whitleyi
ATATATATATATATATATATATATATATATATACACACACACACACACACACACACACACACACACACATATCACATAGAAATATTGGTATAAAATAGTGGAAAGACTAAAATCCAATAAAATCAGGTGTTATATTTGTACAGTGGAGTACTTCCATTCAGCACTGATTCAGAGTCAGTTGGTGACATTTGAAAAAAGGTGATATTTTAATTAAACTTTTACTAGATTAAATACACAATGAAATCAAATATTTGATTGGTTCAGGTCAGTTTTATTTGTATAGGACAATATTACAAAGAGATTCACCTCAGAGGGCTTTACAATATACACTATCCACTGCCCTTTGACTCAAGCAAGTATAGGTGAATGGTGAATGTATTAAGAACAGCCAGAGGACAAAGACACAGAGACTTTATTTGTCATCACCCATATTTCAGAGGAACAAAATTAACTTCAGGTCACAACTGTCCAAGATTAGGTTAAACAACAAGACATACATGGGAATACAGATCCAGTTATAAGAGGAATCCTTCTTCCAGTACATTGTAATAGGTGGTAGAACCTGATAAAAGCAATAGAATTGTTTCTAATCATGTCATAGACCTTGGTTTAAGTGAGCTCCTGTAAAAGTATACGATTATAGATATCCAAAGGTATAATATTTAATGAGTGTGTAATGTTGTTTGAGCAAAACTAACAAACTATATCTAAAATAATACAAGAGAAGCTGTTTTAGACGTGATCCACTGCTGCCCTGACACTGAGATGAGTATTAAAGTGGAGGCTGCTGCACAGACGTCTCATTCAGGTGGACGACAGAAGCTACACACTTGACTGCAGCTCTTTCCAACCAACACAAACTTGAGTGAATTAATTGCTGCTGTGCTGAGGCTTTGACCCAGTTCTCTCGCTACACCGATAAATAAACACAAGTTTTCCTCTGAGTGGTCTCGACTTGGCTTTGGCTACCTGCCGAGCACATAACTGTGCTATTCTGCAGAATAAAGAAATGGTGCTGCAACCGAACAAATCATATCAGAGCAAAAATAAGGCAGCTGCAGTCCTATTCTGCTGCTGTGAAAGGAGAAATTTGTATTGTTCAGCTGGAAATTGTCATGCAGAGATAATATGCTGACATAATAGTGATTCAGTGTGTTTTTGTCTGTCAGGAAAAAAAGCAGCATCGCAGGGAGGAGACAGTCAGCACCGACGAGTTTCTCATGTTTATACATTTTGCAGCTTCTTTGGCTACAGAGAATAAAAAAAAATAGCATCACCCTCCAAAAAAAAATTTCTCATGTAAATAAGCATCAAGCAGCATGGGGTTAAGTTCCAATAAAGCCATTAACACATTATGTTTGGATGATTATTATGAACTCGATAATGAAATATGGCTTACAACAAAAGTGGAAATATTCAAATCATAATATAAAGTTGTAGTTTGTAAAACGTAATGGCCTCTTACTCCAACAGTATAATGTAACATTCATAATTATGTCTTCACTGGATGTCGTGTGTTTGTCCTCATTCCCTTGAATCAAACAGCCACCACAGGGGAGGGTGAGGAGAGTGGTATTTCTTTAGTTGAAATATGTGGCTGCATGACACTAAAAAAACAAATGATAGTTCTTTAACAATAGGAGCATTTGTAAAGCACATTACAAACTGAGATTTTTTTTGGCTTTGCTTTGAATAAGCGAGAGTAAATGCACAGAGGAAACAGAAACCACTTCTGTGAATGAATTCTGATTTAGCAAACCTTTATTTAACTTTAACTCAACTGATCTGCTGACTGATGGGCTGCTTGCTGCGTCATCCCATTCTGGTACAGTGTGAAAACATACTCGATACAACAGGTACGGTGGACTGATAAGGACACCATATTATTCCTCTGTCTGGTCCATGAATAAAGATATCACATCACCTTTAGATGGGTACAACAGTTATGTGTAATGTAGTGTGCACCACCACCTGCTGACAACACAACACAGCCTTGTTCATTTTCTCCAAAGCAGTTCACAGAAACACACACAATTTGCATTTTTACAACTTGTCCAAAGCTTGCTTCAAATTCATTCAGCATTTTATAGAGATAAAGCATACTGTGAAAATAATCCAAAAAAGCACTTAGTTAAGCATTCAGCATCTCCTGTGAACTAGCTATTATTTCTAAGAAATATTTCAACTTAAAACATTAAAAAAAAAAGGTTCCAGGCACAACAAACCCAGCCTCTCGCATGTATTGTAGCTTAATTTTGCATCAGTCCAGCTGATGTCATCATGTCTATGTGTGTGTTGATGTCAGCATATCAGTTGACTCTATATATTTGCCAAGTTTGAAATATGTTTTATAAAAATGTGAAATATTGCCCATTTTTTTTACTAAATGTGAGGAAAAAAAGATTTTAGGAGTTCATGAAAATTTAAAATTTTAACTAATTTTCCAAAACATTTTATCAGATCTATTCTGGGTCAATGGCAATCAATAAACCCAATTTGGTATGAATTCAACCAATGGTTTTGCTGCTAAAGTGTTAATGAACAACCAAACCAAAGGTCATGCCCCTTGCCCCCCCTTCGAGGCGGAGTAAGTACCTCATATTATCTTCAGTGTACAATGTCACCATATGCAGTGATATCTACTGCAGGTAACATGCTAACCTATCCCCATGTCAGTGTGTTTTGTAGTACAGTTCTGTAACACTGGAGTCAGTAGTGAGTCACTGTAGCATCTATTCTAGGCTGAACCTCCAAGAAGACACACAGAAGAGGCAGTGCTGCTGTTTAATATAACAGCTGTGTTTGGGCCTCAATCTGACCAGAAAGAACCATGAGCCACTCTGCTGGATGTAGACATTTCATTACATGTGATATCAGTTTTTAAAGAGTTTATATAGCTTAAGAAAGAAAATACATTAAATGTAGCCCATGAAGGGACACCTCATCCCAATTAATGACATTTGGACGTACGTGATTTTCACCAGCCAGCAAGCAGATGACAAATGTATTATGAAAAGTAACTGAGACTGTTAAAGACAGACACATGTAATAATGTGTACAGCACCTGCCTCTAAGATGTGTAAGGATGAATTTGCATAAAATGTTCTCAAGTATCTTCAATTTATTTTTTTATTTTAAAAACAGATCTGATTGATCTGGTTTTTTTTTTTAACAATCAACAAACACCACAAACTATATTTCACATATACAAAAAAAAATCTCCAGAGAAGAGACAACTGAGATGATTAGTCTGACTGAAAAATATCTAAATACATTTGCAGTCATCCAAAGTCAAGCAGGGAAAACACCAACGTCTACAGCTTTAAAATCATTTTTAGCAGATTTATGAAGATGTCAGATTTTTACGTGTAACTTCTCTTTTTAAACCAAATGAAGCCACTATCTTTCACAATGTAAGTGGAGAAGATATTGGTCTTGTGAGAATCTTCATTTTGAACTTGCCTTGAGATGACTTTTTCACCAAAAAACCAGGTCTGTTCTGTGTATGTTGCTAACAGTATACAATGACAAGTTTCAATGTTCCTTTGAAATCCCTGACACAAAAACAGAAAAACTGAGTAATCCACACTAAAGCCACAACACCACTCTTTGGCAACAGCCACTCACTTGTTCTAAGTTTGAGGAATTATGAGGAATGAATTATTAATAACGATAATTCAATCTCGCTGGTCTGATTGTTCTAAAGTCCCTTTAGTGTTTGTCAAGCCACTTCATATTAAACCAAACAGACAGTTTGTAATCAAGCAGCTTTAAAGAGTCTGACGGGCAAATTCATTTATCACATGGTTATTTCCCCAGGTGGAGGATCAGCTTCAGACGCAGTTATGAGCTGTGATCCAGAGCAGTGGGGAGCCCAGATCGCCCAAAAAGCATCAGACAGCACACTGCAAAAGCTGCATCCAGCAGTGTAACATCAAACACATGATTCAGAGCTGCTGCATCATGAATATATAAATGATGAAGAGGAAACTGATATTCATTCAGCAAGTTTGTCACATGTGCATTTGTCTGCAGGTTCAACAAGTTAATGGTTCAAACATGTATACTTGTCTTGATAAGCTGTTTTATTTGTCCTAATTTTTAACTTAATAACTTGATAGATTAATATTATTCCACAGTTGTTACTTTTATGTTTTAATAAAAGTAAACTAGAGATATTGGTGTTGTAAGTAAAGCTGTAATGTACATGAATAAAGTTGACTGTAATGGAAATAACTAAATAACAAACATTTTAGTGAGAAAACAAAATGCTCTTTTAACAACTCTTAAATATATGCAATGCATGTTGTAATTTTATTAACACAAGGTAAACATTGTATGACTTGGCCAACACTTAGGTATATAAACTATATATATTTACAACAACAGGCCGTTTATTAGTTGTCTATTTTCAGTCTTTCATGATTATACACTGTTGCCCATAAAGTTGAAATTTTCTTTTCAGATATAGTCCACTTTTTATTCCTCTTCATACACATCAGTAATCACCTTTGACCAGGTGCAATGAATATGTACTGAGTCTCAGTGGTACTTAATGAAGAATAAATCACATTGTTCCTACCATTTCATACGAAGGTGAAGGTAAAGATATTACTGATTTGTTGAAACAAATACAGATACACAAATAATCTATCTTACGTTTTCTGCAGACTACGTTGTGAGCTCTAAATTTGACTAATCTGTAGAGTATAGTTAATATTTATTGAATTAAACGTTCATTATTAGCAAAGACAAACATCCAAAGTCAAGCTGAACATGTCTGTAATTCCCTTTAGTACCATTCTCAGCCACTAGAAGGCAGGAGGTTGTTTTCTTCCTGATACATCATACACAATTCCTCCTGACACAGAAACATCCATTTGAACCTTCTTTCTCTCTTGTGCAAAAATTAAAAGAATTTAATGATGTCTTCAAGAATTCCTCTCCTTTTTTTAATCACAAGAGAATTTTTAGATCATTATGAACATCAGTTGTGCTTCCTATTAATTTGTCACTGCACTAATTGCTGTCCACGCAGTCAGTCAATTAATTCAACCTAATTACAGCTCCATTTACAAAAGCTTAATTGACACATAGATCTGTCTGCTGCACGGGCAATTAGAGAGGAGATGCATGAAATATTGCATGCATCAAATAAACTGATGGCAAGATCTTAGTGATTTAATCAAATATAATAATTAATGTGAACCTGGAATCTGATTGAGGTTGTGTAACTACAAAATGTGATTCAAAGAGGTGATCATTTTTGTTCCTTATATGAAAAAAAATTGTGATTGTCTGAAATTCTGAATAACATGTTATTGAAAATTCCCAAACACATATAGTTAATCTCAGATTTAGCATAAAAGGGGATCCAAAAGCTGCCAACACAGATATATGATCTAAAATTTCATATGAAATCTAAACCAGAAGTTGGCAAACACACAAAGAATGTGAACCTCATAATGACAAATATATGAAAGGATTGAAATGCAGTATCAGGCCTTAAAGTGGCTGTACACATTGTTGAGGGAGCATCGACCAGACATCTGTATCCTCTAATGTTTGGGTGTAAATTAAAATAATGATGTGCTTGGAATTACTTGACTCTGATACACCATCACATGCATTTCTATTCTATTTCTATTTCTATTTGCATTTCTATTTCACATTCTAGTATGTGTGTCTTTGTCATATGATTTTTCTATTAGACACAGGGGGACGTTGACAACAGAAAGATTGAGAGCCACCAATTTAATAGGTGAATGTGTGACACTAAAATGAATGACCCAATGAATGAACTGATAACTGAACAAAGTATGTGAATGCATCTTAAATGAATGAATGAATAGGAAAACAGTTAAAGTGGGAAGGAGTGTACAGTCCAGTCAATATCTGAGCAGTGTGTTCGATGTACCTCATTAGTCACTGTGCAGAACTTCATTGTGTTTTTGTATTACTCTTAAACTTAGTCCCTCTGCTCACACATTACCTCATTTGCAATAATCACTAATGTTGAGCACTCCTTTATGGACGTTGATCAATAGCTTACCAGGTCTCACAGGGAAGATGGTTGCTTTGATTCTGCTCATCGCTCTGAAGTGCAGACCCATACAAACTGGCCCCGCTGAGCACTAAGGACCCCGCACCAGACCCACTTTGAGCCCCGGCGGCTGCTCCAGGCTTCAGAGGACGCCTGCTGCGAAAGTTCCCCCATACTGAGCTGAGAGGGGCCCCTGTCTTATCAGGACACTGTAATTCAGTCAGCACAGCAGGCAGGATCTGCAGCCTGTGATTGTGATAGAAACACTCGACACAATGAAAGGGAAACCTGCTCTCACTCAGGAATCATACATACAGTATATGTCTGATTTTAGAGAAGCAATGAGACTTTTGCACAGATTGTGAAAAGACTGAAAAAGTGACAGATGCCTTCAGCCTTCCAAACTCAGACTCTTTAAATGCTTAGTTTTAATCCATAAACTAAAATTATATTGTATATTCATTGACATTGCAATAGGAATGTTTGCCATAAACACATGGCAAAAGAACACTTGAAATGCAACGTGACCTCATGTGGCAACTTCAAGTGATTGAATGAAGTAGTACAGGACAAATGTCATACAATTTTATTACCCCAACCCCCAAAAGGGAGGCAAGAAGTATTGTTTTGGTTTGGTTTGTTGGTTTCCTTGTTTCATTGTTAACACTCTAGCAGCAAAACTATTAGTTCAGTTCATATCAAACTTGGGTTTATAGATTGCCAGTAACTAAGAATAGATGTGGTTATATTTTGGGAGCACTAAGTCAAAGTTCAAATTTTTATGAATTGAAAAATCTAATAATAAAAATTCCCTGTTTACTCATAATTGGCAACATTTCTAATGTTTGTAGTAGTAAAACCTTTGACTGAATTCATACCAAACAGGGTTTATAGATTGCCAGTGACCCAGAACACACATCATTATATTATTATAATTATTATTATTACATTATGTTATTTTGGTAACAGTAGGTCAAAGTATACTTTTTTTAAAATCAATTTTTAAAATCTTTTTTCCCCCCATTTACTCATAATGGGTGACCTTTCATATGTCTACAGCAAAACTATTGGTTGAATTCATACCCCAAAAAAAATGGTTTGTAAGCAGCAACAGCTTTATGGAATGTCTTGTCTTGTCACTGGCATCACAATTAAAAAAAAAAACAACATAATGCAGGAAAAATAATGTCTTTACCTGCTTAAAACATTTTCGTGAGATCATTGTGTAGACATACATTGAGATCCCCTTAATGTCGTATTCTCTGGCTGGCTGTTTATCTTTAAAATGTGCTTCAGATTTGAACCATCTGTTACAAACTTAGGTACTTGATAAAACAAAAACAAAAAGAAATCTACTGATAAAAATATAACTTTACAACCTTTTTGGAAACTTTATGGACATAAAATGGTCAAATATGAGAAATGAAAAAGTAGGATTTGCCATCAGCATTTAAAGATGCTCCTATGAGTCAGTCTCCTGTGTAAGCACTCTATTTTTGTTTAAAAGGCTTTAAAGAACCCCTGCCTCACATGTTGGATAGCCTGTTCCTTAATTCCACATTAAACAGGTTTTCTCTTTTTTCTACTGCCAAGTCTTTCCATTTTCTCCTCGCCAGCTGGTCAAGGGTCTCCTGCTGCCACTAGGGCCCACAGCTCACTTCCTACTTTCTCCAGCACCTGTTCCTATTTGGCAAGGCCGATTGGGATCCTGAAAGCTTGGAGACGAGCCATCTGCTGCCCAACTCTGCACCATTTTACCCCCAATCCCCAGAGTCTCTGCAGGCATCTGATTTTCTTTTTCTCCAACCCTACTGCACTAGTGGAAAAACAGAGAAAAAGCTGAAACAGATTGGCCAGCAAATCCTAAAATCACCATTTAGCTGAAGGAAAAGGGGGTGTGAAAGCATGTTAAATCAAAGCATGACAAGTGTACCTTCTATCCTTTAAACTTGAAATCTTTTCTATAAAGTGGGAGATGCCTGGTGAAGAGCAGATAAGGTTGTTTTTATTGATGCTTTCTCACTGATTGATACGTCTTTTTCATCAAAAGCAAAGGCAAGTGAAGTAAATGTTTTCTGAAAATTTTTTTTAAAATAAAAAAGAACCCAAAAATATCTTGCCAATGAATGAATGAAATAAAACCTGACACAAATTAAAAGTCAGACATTTTTTAGTTTGATTATGCCAAAATTTTGTAGTTTTTGTTATTTAAATATGACTTTTTCTCCACAACAACAACAACAAAAAAACTATTATTTTTCCTTTGTTGAAGGAGTCTAAACCTTGTCTAAAGCCAGAAAAGGTGATTCAATTAAATGTAGATAAAATATTTAGCTTAAACGAAAAAGAATACTCTCGAATGAAATAAAGTACCCCACTACTCTTCTGAAAAACGTTTTAAGACTGTTTCAACACACTACAACGTGTATACACACACACACACACACACACACACACACACACACACACACACACACACACACACACACACACACACACACACAGAGTATCATCTGGTCTAGCTAGCTGCTTTGGACTACAAATCCCATACAAATAAGGTTTTGGTGCGCATGGGTGAGAAAGTGGGCCGCGGGAACATGCGGATGTGCTTCTATGTAAAATGGCGGTGTGAGGAAGGCTCGTTCAAAACACAGCGGATTTACCTGTGGAGGTGTTTAGCTATCGTTTACGTATACTAATCTTCAGATCATATAATCAGTAAGAGGCAACGCTTGGGATATACTTTCTATAGAAGGTACGTGAACTTTACGCCGAATAAAAAAATAACCCTGTGCTCAGGATTCGCTAGCCTAACGGCAGCCTTTAGCTGCTAACCTAGCTGCTAACACGATAGAAGGCCCATTTAACCGGCAGATAGTCTACAAGCTAACCGTCGGATCTTGGATATTTTCTGAATGAACATGCCATTAGGGGTTTATGTGTGTAAAATTAAAGCGGCGTATCTACTTGGGTAGTTCTGAATATGACTGAAACATGATATATCCTTACTGAGTTAAAGAACTGAAATTATCAGTTTGGGTTTCACGTGAGTGACGATTGCCGGGGAATGAGCATTTCTAACTTCTTTAATGACACCAGGTCCTGGTCACTTATCTCCACCTTTGTTCCGGTTAAATTTTTACTGGACTAAAGCGAACGTGCACTTAATAAAATCATAGATTACCGCAGTCAGCTAAAGGCGGCGAAACGCATTACTATCGGTTACCGGTATCTGGTGTGGATCTTAATCCAGATTGTCCTCACAGGTTATATGATGGTGTCTGATGCATCACTCAGAAATGTAACAATAACATCATACGCTTTGCAAGAATAAATACTTAGAAAATACTACTTCTCAGTGAAAGACCTATTTTTAATGGACTTGAAGTTAAGACGAATTACCAGTAAAACGTGCTTAAAACGATCATACAGTAATTATTTCTACAAATGCCATCTAACCATTGACACCAATTGACAAACGGAGTAAACCATTGGTTATAATGTGTGTTTTGTTTGTAGTTCCAGGCATATTGTTGAAATAGTTTTACTGCTGCTGTAACATTTATACAAACTACAGAATTAATACCATAATTCGTTGATTATAAGATCAGTTTGCATGTACAGTCATGGCTGAAAGTTTTGGCAGTGACACTTTGAATCTTTGCATATGTATGATTTATTTCACAACAAAAGAAGAAATATTGTGTCCCTGCAGAAGTTTGGCCACAGCTGTAGACAGTCGTCCCTTTTGGGCTATTGAAGAATATGGCTGGTTCTGGCAAAAAAGATATCTTTTTGTAGGCAAATGTAATAAATCTCTTTTGTTATTTAAAATTTTAAATGTTTGCTTATCAAATATGATTATTTGCCTAATTTGTTGGACCTTATGAGGGTTTTCATTTTTTTTCTTGAAAAAAATAATTGCAAGATCAGGAGATAATGTTATAGTAATTATATTTGTTAGTTACTACACTGCCACCCCGATTTAGCTGCTGATATGTTTTGTGCTAACTGATTTTGCTTTTTGTGACAGAACAGGAGGGATGGCGAAGAGGATTGCAGATAAAGAGCTAACAGACAGGAACTGGGATCAGGAAGAAGAAGGAGAAGAGGTCAGTTACAGGAAAATGCAAGCGAAAAGTCAACTGATGCAATGAATTATTTACATGTTTAGAATATATATATATATATATATTTATATATATATTTTTTTTAACATTTTAAAGAAAACAGACACATGTATACCCAAATGTTATTTTTTTATTTTGCTGTAGAGCAGGGGT
>JAPSES010074577.1:0-10326 GCA_029822895.1 Maxillicosta whitleyi
GTGTGACACCACTAATTTAAAATGCGTATTTACAAAAGATCATCACAGACAGATTAGCATATTAGCAGCTTAGCATAGGTAGTACAACGTAATCAATAGGTTTTTATTTAAAGACAAAATTTGTGAAACTAATGATCTAAACTTCCTTTCATACAAGGGTACAAAGTAAGTTAATCTTTTTGACATCAGTTCATCGACTAAAACAGAACAAACCACCAACTGTCAAGAAAAAGGCAAAGAAGAGCAGCAGACAGGTGCTTTCATGTATGTAGGACACAACTTAAAGTGCATTGGAAAGAACTGTGAGTACACACACAGTGAGGTCTGTTGTAGTTTGAGGTCAGGCTGAAACTACAGAGGAATGTTTAAAGCATATCAGGGTAGTGTATCAAAGAAATGAACGAAGCGCACACCTGAGGTAACAATGTGATCAGACTCAACATGAGGAAGGGCTGAATACATTTGACCTGCAGTAGCAGATAAAGCAGTAGAAAACTGCATTAACACGTAGCAGAGCCACTGGTCATGAGAATACAGAATAATGCTCAGTCTGAGAAAAGCATCACTTGATGGTAACTACCACCCCAAAAACACTTTCAAGGAATAAACAGTTTGGAAAAGAAATGAATGTGTCGTCCTCCTATATTTATCTGAAGTGCTTTAAGGAGGACATTTAAGACCCGTATGAGCTGCTGAATATTACACAGTTATGTTTAAGGGCAGAAAGGAAGAATTATGAAAATCATCTAGCCTGAACAAAAAAAGGTGCATCTGTGACTGACGTGTCATACAGAGCCCTGACTTCCTTTTCTGATGATCACATCCTCTCCTGATGCCAACTTCCTGTACAGCTGTGCCAGTTCATCAGGCCGTGGCATCTGTGATTCTGGTGTGCACGGAATGTCAAAATCTGATGATGCCTGTGACTCTGTGAGCTCCTTCTCCATCTCTGGTTGGTCGTTCTCCTCCCTCATGTCCTCTTGTTCCTGCCCTCTCTGCTCAGGATGGAGAATCAAGGTGTCAGGTAAAGAACAGCTCTGGTTCTGTGAGGAGTGATTCGACAGGGAGGTAGACAGAGTCAAACTGAAATTTTCATTGATGTCCGCGGTTTCCTCTTCTTCGCTGAACAGTTCAGGTGTCTGAGAACATGTCATTCTGGAAGGGGAGGTGCTTTGGGCAGAGAAGCAGGACTGTGATTGGCTGTTCTGGCTGTCACTCAGCGTCTCTGCCGTAAAGAAGTCCTCCCATTTCGGAGGGTTAGAGGTAGAGCATTTCTTCTCCGATTTCTCTGCAGCTTCCATTATTACCTCATTTTTCATATTCTCGTCCCCTTGTCCTCGTTCCTCCTCCTCATCACCATCCTCCTCATCATTCGACTCCGTGCAGTCCAGGTAATTGTGTGAAATGGTCTGGTTTTCAGTGACTGTTGGCAATAAAGATTCCTCTGCAGGGTCAGGTAGTGCTGTCTTCTGAGGAGATTTCACTGTGTTCCACAAACAAACAGAATCATTTATTTAGAAAACATAATCAAAAACAAAACATGCTTTTAAAATCATGAGATTTCATGCGGTTTCTGAAATCAGCTTTATAAACATATCTACCATTATTTATTTCTTGATTCAGGGGTGTTTTCTTCCTCACTGGCACCAGGTCCAACCCATCAAACAAGCTATCGTCACTGTCTGAATCTGCAAAACAGAGTATAATGCTTGTAGTAATGAAACAACTAAGAGCTCATTGTTCTGCTTTTGCCTCCTATTATTTCTACCCAATACTTAACAGTATCTGCAACCACAGACTGCAATTTGGGTTTGTGGTGATAAAAGAAAACTATAAAACAACTAATTGACACTTGATTAAACTATCAAATGCAATGCAGTTTTTCATTTTGAAAGGGTGCACACTGAACATACACCTGCATTATTTTCTTGCATTTCTTTCTGTTCATTCTGTTAGAAAATGATAACAGGGACAAAATCCACTCCTGTCTTTTACACAAATTAGTTTATAGAGAAATTAACTAGAGGCTATCTGCAGAATCTTGTTTGTAAACCCTTTTCACACTCACCAAACCATCATGTTTCTCTTACCACATGTAGGTTGCTCCACCCTGGTGCGTTTAAGGACTCCCAGGGGCTTGTATATGAATGCAACCTGGTCACTTTGGCTCCGACACATTGGCTTCAACCTGCATGAAACACAAACGACACCACTGACATGACTTAACTTTGTCCATTTTTTTTTAAGCAATTCTTTATTGATTAATTGATCCCCCTGTTGGGTTCCAAGGGCAGCGACCCTTGTGTGCTGTTGATTTTTCATGGTATAAACCACTTAGAAACCATTCAATTTTGCACCAAAATTCATGTCACTTCAAGTCACACTTTAATATAAAAGACACTTCAAACAGTTAAAAACTTCTGTTCAGACAAAACAGGTTTGTTAAAGTTTTTGAACATAGTGAAACAACTTAATGTAGTGTTTTCTTTTTCACTCATGGGTTGACTCACATGACTGAAATTAATATAAATAATAAATTACTTATAATAATAAACAAAGACTGTTTTCAGTATTTACCATATGACATTATTAAAAACAATATTTTAAGGTCCTTAGAAATTTAATGCAAAAGATACTTCAAATAGTTAAAAACTTCTGTTCTGACAATACAGGTTTATTTAAGTTTCTGAACTTAGTGAAACACATGGAAAGTGAGGGAACGTGTTCTAACGCGCTCACACGCCTTAGATATAAACCGAGGGAACGCATTTTAAGACGTTTCCTCACTTCTTCGTAACCCATGCACACTTCTTTATAGCTCGAGCACCCACTTTAATATTTCGAGCGCACACTTTAATGAAAGCAGGGGAATGATTTGCAACTCATTCCTTCACTTTTAGCTACCAGTACGCATGCCTTAACGCAAAGCGTGCGGACGGGTTATAACTTGTGCACTCACATTAATATCTATTGCACACGCCTTATAATTCGTTCCCACGCCTTGTTATTTTAATATTCATCATGTCGCCTCTACGGCTCCGTAGATTTCCGGGGTTTTACCTAGGATTTTATTGATATTCGAAAAATGCGGAAAGGAATTTATTCCCACAGATTTGGGTCATTGAAAATTTGGAAAATTGCGGAAATTTCTCATTCCTGTAAGATAGATGAATTCATACTCACATTCGTGTAACCTCAGTCAGTGTCTGCCCAATCGGAATAACACTAGGGTAGATGTTACCAGGTTTGAGGTATGACAAGAAGTCTTTAATCTGAAAATAAGGAACGAGGATTATTTTTACTGTCAAATAAATAAATAAAAAAAAAAAAAACAACAACACTGACAGATCTGGGTGTAGTAAAACCTTGAGAAACTGTAGGTTGATAAAGCAAAAGTATGTCAGATTACCTCAGAGTAGGATGAGTGGAAGCTGAAGCAAGCTCTGAAGGAACTGGCTCCTGTTCTGCAAAAACAAGAACAACTCATATTTAGTACCAGAGAGCAAAAATCTGTGTGGTTTTTGATTCATTTATTCTATCTATCATACAGTGATATTTCCATTTACTTTATTATAACGTTGGTTTTCTTGGATCTTTCTCCAAACCACATGGTGGATGGTTTGATACTGATAATGTGAAGAGGAGTCCCATCAGGCGCTGTGCATCCACAGGGTAGCCTGTTGCCCTGGAAGAACTCCTCATCCTACAAACAAAAACAAAACCACATGAATGAATATCTTGAGCAGTTGTAAATGAAAGGTCAATTTCCAGTTTTGGGATTAATAAAGTACTTCTAATCTAATCTAATACACAGTTGAACACTAATACACAGTGTGAAGTTTATAGGAAATTGAGTGTAGTTGTAGGTTTTTAAGGACAGACATAATTTAGACATGTATACAAAAGTGTTATTGCATAAAACAGAATTAATAAAACTCCTGGAGTGTACAACTTTGTACTTCATGTAATGTTTATTTCATGGGAAATTTATTTTAGTCCGTAAAAGCCAATTTTGACACTTTTGTGAGGTTTTTTTTTCTTTCAAATGTATTAGTGTAAAGTGGGCAGTGATATTTTGAGAAACTTCCACACAAATAAATTGTAAATGCTATCCATGAATAATGTCAGTAAAATCCAGAATATGTGTTTATAAGTGGCGTACATTATGACAAAACTTTGATACTGGTTCCTGATATTATACTTTATGATCCCACTTTAACAAATAGAAAACGGCACATCAGGCAACATGTAAGAACCGATTTTTACAACATACCCTATTTCACACTACATTAATATCATAAATTAAAATTAAGCTAAGAAAAGCTGCTCCACGCTCAGATCCTCAAGAGAATGCAAACTAGGTTTTGATATGATACCAAATACTTTTTGATGGCCAGTATTTAGGGAATTTGATTATTATCATAAAAGTCCTTCAGTTTAGTAGCCAGTCCTACCTTAGGGTGTCGACAGGCGTGGATCTGGGTTTTGCGGTCGGTCGTGACGTAGCTCAGGATGTCTGGCATCTTCTTGAACATTTCCATACTTCTGACATGGATCTGAATGAAACATAAGGATTCAACAGCTCTTAACAGTTGGGTCCTTCACATACACAATGAAGAGCTAAACACATGTATATATGCATGTTTTACCTGTGTGTTGAACTGTTCTCCCAGGTTTGTAAACAGATATTCATATCCGTAAGCGGCTTTACAGTTGAGCCACACAACATGATATGAACTCTGACTGATCCAGTTTCCAACAAGCTCTAAAATGCCGTTCAGACAGACCTCCTACATAGACACAGAAATAGGACTTCTATTATAACCACTGTGAATTACAAATGAGCTTAAAGGCACATCAATTATTATACATTGTTTAAAAACCCAACAAATACATTTGTTGAATTTTCCATAAAATGCAAATATTAGAAACTAACCTTGTATGCAATCAAACTTCAGAAAGGTTGACAGTTATGATATACATCTATCTTTCATTTTTTATGCTTAAAAACATATAATATATATGTAATATTAGTCAATGTATCCAATTAATTCTGTTACTCCAATTTTAACTTTTTAACCATGTGAAAAATGACCAACTCAGCGCATGTGTTTCATCTTTTTTTTTGCTTGTAACTAAAATCCAGTTTTTGTTATTGTTTTGTTAGTTAATATTGAATATATAAGTATATAAGTTGTAGTACAGGGAGAATACTTTTGAATGATGTCTATTCATCATTTAATGTAAACAAACCATAAATCATCCACAATAATGAAAAGAAACAGTTACCATGAGTGTGACTTATGTTAACAAAATAATATGTATAATTTCTGTTTATCTAAATTGACTGTGAATAGAAAACAGAACAGTAATTGTGACCAAAACACTGAACTGGCTGATTTATCTGATAACCTGTCAAAAGGTCAACGTGATGTGTTTCAGTAAAGTCCTTTCTTTAAATAAATAGATAATACAATATCAACCTCTTCATATTTCTGTAAGTTCTTTGAAAACCTACCCGTGTGGGTATTTTATAGAAGCGTGGGTCATAGAAGGTGGAGTCCAGATACACACTCTGAATATCTTTCACCCTGTGAAACATAACATGATCAAATGGCCAGTGCTGTCAGAGGAATGCATCCACACAACAAGTGTGAAGATGATTACATAATGTTTTTCCTTCCACTCTGTATATTCACTTTCAGGTTTACCTGTACTGGTCATGCTTACAACATTGCTTACACATACACAAAGATCAATATAGAATTTACATTTTTAAATAAAATTTACAAACTGACTGTCTCAGAAACATCCTCATGTAAGATTTGACAAAACAAATCTCACCTAAAGGTGGTAAAAATGACCAATGAAAACAAATTAAAATTAAAATAACGTTACTTTGCAACAGAGTGTTATCATTTGATTTCTCATTTTAGCTCTTATTAATGTACACAATGTCCTCAACCTTCTTACTGCACCAGCACAGAAGATGGGAAATATATGGTTTCATCCCAGAGGTAGAGCATAAGCAGAGGATCTTTGTATAAACCATCTACTGATTAATCTTTTTCCCAAAATAATTAAAATAACACATTAGTATTTGGAATGTCGTACAAATACATATATGACTTCAATAACATTTGATATTTTTTCTACAGATAAAACACAAGTTGACATCAGCCCAGTTGCATTGCTTATTGTCAGTCATGATCTAATAGAGACAAGCTAATCTCTGAGGATGGGTTTTTACACCTCATAATACCTTTTCTTTGAACATGCATTGGATCATACTCTTTTGGTTTCAAAAGAATTGAAAAATGGACACAATCATTAGAGAGTGATGAATTCTGTGACACAAAAAAGTGAAAATAATGATCAGTGTCCAACCTGCTGCCAGAATGTAGATGTTCAATTCTTGAAGCATCTCCAATTGCCAATCTGAAGTCTCCTGTGTACAATACATTTCCCTGAGAGCCCTCAAACAGGAACCTGCAAACAAAAATCAGTATGCGTTTCAAACAATGATTATCCCATTATAGTAAATTATCTCTCACAGCAGGGAAATAGCAGATTTAAAATACACCGTAATCTTCTATGTTTCACTGTTGCAAGTTTCCATTTTGCAAAATATCTAAATAAATGATGCAGAAAATGAGTTGAATTTTAAAAATGTTTGAACTCACATAACTGAGCCTGGACAATGACCTGCAGGAAGTAATGTTACCACAACGTCTTCTTTCTGCCACACAAATACAAAAGATCATTAGTATAAATGACAGTGAAAACAAGAAAATAAAAAGTATATGAAACCTGTTGCACATGACTGTTTAAGGGTGAAGGTTTATGATTATTACCACATTATAACTATAGCTTCGACAGACTCCATTAAACTTCACGGGCAATAAGGACAACAAAACCTTAGGGTTTACCTCGCCTGATGCTTCATCCACCAGTGAAATCTGAGTTGGGCTTTCGAGCTCCAAGGGGACCTACAACAGATCATTAATTGGGATACATCATCGTCCATGGTGTCTGTCTGATAAGTCTGATAAGAATACTGGAGTTAGCATGTGTCAGAGTACATTTCTGTTCAGTATGAAGGCAAGGAATTACTGTCAGGAATGAAAGAGGATATGATCCATTATGTAAAAGTGTTCAAGAAGAAATCAGAATGACTATATACTACAACTTAAAAAAAAATATTTACAAGCTTAGGGTCATTTCACAAATACAACGAGTAAAAAAATGCTTTAATGGCATTTGGATCTAAAGATGCATTTCTTAATATTTGTTTATGATAACTTATGTTCTGTCTAGTCATTTTACACTGTGCAAATACTGTACATTTGGGGCAACACATCATACACTATTTGTCATTTTCACTTTAAAAACTCAACATTGTTATTAGGTGCCACTAAATATGATTCACCACCATAAACAATGCAAAATTGTTACAAAAAACATATGACAGTAATGAAGGGGACTTACAATGTAATCTTCCCAGAAACCATATTTAGGATTACTCAGTAGAAGCTCTTTGGTCACAAAGGAGCAATACAGCCTGACCGTACGACTGCAAAACAAAAACAAGTAGGCTACAAGTCAGTCAGACATACACACAAAAAAGCATTATTTGAGCATTAAAGCTGTCATAGCTCTGCTAGGACACAAATGGGACAAAACAGTGCAGCCTGCAGCCACTACACACCCAAACAAACAATTATTTTATTTGGCTTTACTTGTCTATATTAAAGAGAGCAATGTAAATCAAGGGTGAAAGAAGAGATAACAGGCAGCAAAGGGCCCAGACACTGAGTGGAATCCAGGCAAGCCATGTGGAAACACCCTTTTCATACATGTTTTTTAAAGGATAGTAGCAAAAATAAAATAAAAAAAAGTCTGGAGGCTCAGCCCCATCTCATGATAACATTTGTCACAATGTTATCTGTGCATGTTGAAACAAGACAAACATAAACATCACAGTATTTGACCTTAAACACATCACATTACACATTTACAAAATAGTTTTGCATGCATTGTTTAATTAAATTAGAACTATTGATATAGCTTAAGTGTCCCTTTCAGTACACGTTGCATAGTTATCTGTATTTTATAATTTGCTGGCTGCTGAAAGGATACTGTTGTTGTTTAAGCAATTCTAGGTATGGCAGAATATGAAAAAAAATGCTACCATCATTCGATCAATCCTCTCATCAGGTACTATAACACTGAAGTCACATTACTAACTAACAAAGACTAACAACCATATTTTTTTTTTTAATAAAGTCTTAATAATCAGTAGTATGTTGGCATTGTTGATTTTTATACAGTATCCCATTTTTAAGTAACGTACTTGTATTCTTTTTTAGACAAATTAAAATAAGTTTTATTAGGTTTTATTTGTCACGTGCAGAGTTACACGTATGAACAGTGAAAAGTATTTTGATATCTTCAGCCATTGTAAAATACGAAAAAAAAGATATGCGGCAGTTAGTGCCATTGTTCACTGCTCACTATAGCTATAAAATGAAAAAGTTTAGACGCATTGTAATTCACAACAGATCACTTCTACTTCTTAAGTCACCCGTCAAAGGCTGCAATTAATTACTTAATTAACTTATTGTTTTCCTCACCTGAACTGCAGCTTCCTCTTTAACAAAGGTCCTTTTAGTCCCTTCATGTGATCTGATGAGTAACGACAACGACATTGGAGTGAGACAAACCGGAACATTACGTTAAAAGTATTTTTAGGTGGTATATGTCGTTTAATTTTGTTGTCGACTGATGATGATGCTAAACGTTAGCAGGACTCACCTTTGTGGCAGTGTGACAGGAAATATGCCCGGGCATGTAAATTCTCTCTGTCGAACCGGTCCAGAGACACGGTCGGATATTCCTTCATTCGACCCGCAAATGAACTCATCTTTATTCTAAATCTGAAACTAGTCCCCTCATCGTTTTCCACCTGTAAAAGGAATGTGAAGACGCTTGCTATGCAGGAAACATATTTGGATGTTCTTTGGTCCCGCCCACCGATACGTCACGCTTCTTCTTCGTCTCCGTCAAAAAGGTTGATATTACCGCCATCTAACGTTAAAATACACATTCCGATCTTACGTAAACAAACCTCACAGCCTGTTCACATTCATGGATAACACCTAGTTCAGTTTACGAATACACTTTGAAATTCAAAGTGTAAAGATGATAATCAAAGTTTGAATATCATCATCACATCAACATTACTCCCCGCTTGCTCTCAACTTGTTGATATGTCGCGCCATCTGCTGGAATTCTCCAAACGCAGAAGAAGAAAGTTTACGGCATTAAAGTAACCAATACTACTGTGGCACTAGCAAACTGCTGAACATAAATTACTGTGTAAAAGTTGAATTTCCCCTTACCTTAAAGGAAAATATTATATTAATATTATTATTAATATTAATATAAGAAAATACGGAAAATGCACATATCAGTCTGAAATGATTCAAAAACTTAACTAAATGGGTTCTAAAGGTTTAAGTAACCAAGTAATTATTTAATGTGACCCCTGATGCCATGACAAGAGGCATCACAGAAAAAAACACCGGATAGCTATATGGGTTGAATGAAGCTTGGTATAAAACATCTGAAATTAATGCAACTATTGACTGAACAAGACATGTCAAGTGTAAAGGGGGATCAGACCTTTTTTATAGAAGCTGTTTTGTCCTTGGAACTTTCATTATTACAGCTGTACATACTCCACATATCTTTATTGGATCTTAATATACAGACAGAGAAATGCATGTGTGGTGATTATAGCTTCACTACACCAAGAAACATAATATTGGCCTGGGACTTTTGCACATTATTGTATAATAGATAACCAAATCATTCAAAGTAGGCTCGGCTCTTCAGAGTTACATTCTTATATTAACTGAATCAATATTACAGTAATGCAGTGGGTCCTTCTGAAACATATGAAGGTTGTTCCACTAAATCAATGAACATAGTTTAAAGAATTTATTTTTAGTGCCTGTTTATAAACTCAACATGAACCAGGGCTTTTGTTTGTTTGTTGTTATCTACCAAACATCTACTACATGAATATAGGATGGTCCATAAAACACATTCCCATCTGTTTAATATTTCTTAACATTTTCAATATCAGGTTGAGAAGCCTTGGGGAGGAACCTTGGAAAATAGTTTACGAACAGGTCATTATTTATTAATTTGTTTGCCAGGACTACAGTGAATATATTGGATAAAAAATTTGAACTAAACCCATAACTTTATTATTATTATTCATTTAGTTAAGCTTATTCCACACACAAACATAATACAAAA
>JAPSES010074578.1:0-10325 GCA_029822895.1 Maxillicosta whitleyi
CCACCCCCCAACCCCCCAAGGATGAATTTAGGAAATGCAAAAGTGACGCTGAAGAGATGTTCAGTATTTATGTTATTATGTTATTATTTTACTGGTCCGGCCCACTTGAGATCAAACTGGGCCCAGTTTGGCCCCTGAACTAAGGCCAGTTTGACGTCCACGGTCTGTCCGTCAAACCACCTGTCGATTACCCACAATGCCCTCTGCTCTCCTCACCTTTCTTCAGAGCCTCCAGGAGGAAAGCCAGGTTCTCTGCGAAGCTTCCCTGAAATGACACAAGCGACATGTGGGAGCAGGTCGGAGGTCGGTTACGGTTCCGTCTGCGTTACCATGGTAACCACACACAACACTTGTAGCAATATACACATTCTATACATCTGCGTGACCAGAAGAACATCCGCTAACAGAACGCGACTAAATACGTATCCCCTTAAGCCCAAATGACCCATATTTATTTATTATTGTTATAGATATTATTTATTTATTTAGTTATTTATTTGTGTACTTATTAATTTGGCCGATTCAGCAGTTACCTAGTTTCTAATAAGGTCAAAAGTAGAATATATTTTCAGTATTTTACTAATTTCTGTCTTTTATTATCGCTTTATCTGCTTGTAGCCTCTGACGCTGCAGTTCCGTCTGTGTTGCCATGGTAACGCACCACAACGCTTGCAGCGATCTACACATTCTATATAACCGCGTAAAAATCTAAACAGAACCAACTGAAAATAACAAGTACTTAAATGTACAAATGTCTGAAATCAGCTCACAGTCTGAGACCGGCACATGTCAGGAATAATATAATAAAAACAGACCAAACACACAAGCTTTGCAGCGCTAAGCTAACGCTAAGCTAACGCTAAACAGATCCAGCAGTGCACGGATTCATTTTCTATTGGTAAAACTCAGACAAAGAGACAAAGACGAGTAAAAATAAAGGTCGAATTATGATATTGTGTCACGTTGAAATGACTCCCACTAGAAACAAAAAAGCATTGAACAGATTTTAAACCATCGCTCATGTTTTCCAAATGACTTACAAAGACTTTATCACCCACAACGTTTTCCAAGTGGAGCTGCCGTGTGATTTCTTTTAGCGCTATCCTGTCGTCAGTTTGCAGGAGACCTACAGAAAAACAAACGCAAAGGCGTGAAAATGTAAAAGGACTGTTACGGTCAGGCTTCATACACCGTTTTAATGTCAAATTCAAGCACTTTTAAGACTCATTTTTCCAGCACAACACCTTAGAACTGTTGCAAAACACATATTTAGAGGAATACATACACTTGTGATTATTTATTACAATTTTTTATCAAAATAATGTACATTAGATTATGCTATAAACGTCTAAAACAAGTAGAACCAGGCACAACAAACCCCACTGCTTGTTTTTTTTTTAAACAATTAAACAGTTGTCTTTATTGGAAACATCCTGATGCAACAGTTTATTTATTTATTTTTGAATAAATGTGAAACTCTTGTTCCATATAGAGGACAAATACGCACTGCTGGGTCTCAGGAGGATATTGTATCTTATTTTGGCATCGATCCACTCTTTCATCCATATTCAATATTTATTAAATATCAAAATTATGTGACAAATTTGGAGTGAATTGAAAGAAAACTGGTGTTTTTATAGACATTTGAAATTTTGCCCATTATAAAAATAATGTAAAAAAAAAAATTAAATATTAAATATTTTTGCAGTAATGTCTAAATTAATCTCTATATCAGCAATGTTTTTAAGTAAATTGAGTTAAAATTGATGTTATAATAACAATTTGAAATTTGGTTTATTATAAGTAAATGGGTACGAAAAAAGAACTCGAACTTTTAAGTCTTTTTCCCAAAATGTAGTAACATCGGTTCTTCACTGGCAAATTCTAAATTTAATTTAATGTGAAATGAACCAATAGTTTTCCTGTTAAAGCGTGAACAAACAAACCAACCGTCCACAGGCAGCGGTGTTAACCACTATCAAAGTTCATATTTACAAATACTTAAACTAAAATTCACCTTGAAAACACATTACAATTCAAGCACACAGTAGATTATAAAAAAAAATTCAATTATTAATATTCACTGAACTTAATAAAATCGGAGTTGTTGGTACCGTTGAGCTGCACCTGCAGCAGGTTTGTCTGCACCTCCTTTTCCTCCAACAGTTCTCTGAGAACACATCTGAGAAGCTGCAGACCGAAAAACAGACAGTGTCAGACACTACTGCCCCCCCAGGACCACACACACACACACATTTATGCAAACACACACAGTATACACACATACAGCATACATACACACACACACACACACACACATTTATGCAAACACACACAGTATACACACACATACAGCATACACACACACACACACACACACACACATTTATGCAAACACACACAGTATACACACATACAGCATACACACACACACACACACACATTCATGCAAACACACACAGTATACACACATACAGCATACACACACACATATGCAAACACACACACACACAGTATACACATACATATTTATACAAACACACACACAGTATACACACACACACACACACACACACACAGTATACACATACAGTATACACACACATATGCAAACACACACACAGTATACACACACACACAGTATACATATACACACATACAGTATACACACACACAGACAGACACATACAGTATACACACACACACACAGACACATACAGTATACACATTTACACACACATGTGCACACACAAATACATGCACTCATACACAGACACACACACAAACACATATTCACACACACATATGCACAAATACACACCCACACAAACACTCATACAATACACAAACACATACAATACACATATATACACACACACACTCACGCATACACATATACACACAAACACTCACACACACAAACACATATTCACACACACACAAACACTCATACAATACACAAACACATACAATACACATATATACACACAAATACACACACACACACAGTGAGTGCAACACCATTCATCATCTTCTCCGAGCGTTTTTTCCCATATGTCCATTTAAAGTCCAGACTGGGGGGGCTCACCATTGTTTTCCCCACCCCTCTGGGCCCGACGATTAGCACCGAGTTACTCTCCCCGTGGACGGCCGTCCGCCTCAGCAGCTCCAGCAGGTGCCTGCGAAGACAGCGCCGTTACACGTGAGGCTTTAATGGAGAATAAACCAGGGCTGCGCTTAAAAGTTAATTCCCTCAAACTTAACGACCCCGCTGACCCAGCCGGCAGTGACAGCTCCATCCCATCACTCCTAATAATTAAAGGCTGAGCGGCCCGGGGGGGGGGTGCTTCAGGACCCGCTCTGGGGACTAACAGGGGGGGACGCTGGTGTTGTGTTCAAGTCAGCGGGGACCTGGTGCTTTTCCAGCCTCTAAACTGGGACAGGGCTGTCAGGTAAGACTAAAGTGGGTCAGCGAAAGTTCCGGGTCACATGACAGTCCTACTCCAACCTCCGCTCAAACATTCCACTCTTTCATTGATGTAAACAGAGGTAGTTAAAAAAAAAAAAAAAGGTGACGTTCCAGATATGAGTTTAAAAAGTAGAACATGGAAATCAGTTTACAATATTAGCAACAGAAGAGTAGAAGGGCTTTTCTGTGACACAGTCTGCCTTTACCCTCGTGTGTTTGTGTGTGTGTGTGTGTCTGTGTGTGTTTGTGTGTCTATTGTGTCATTTTCATCCTGTTTTTAATGTCTTTTTGCATCTTTTCCATCTTTACACATGCTGTATCTTTTGCATTCTTTACATGTTGTTCTGTCTTTTATGTAATTTTTATGTCATTTACATTATTTTCATCTTGTTTTATGATAGATAGATAGATAGATAGATAGATAGATAGATAGATAGATAGATAGATAGATAGATAGATAGATAGATAGATAGAACGAACGATAGAACAAACGAGCAATAGATAGAACGAACGAATGATAGAAGGAACGAACGATAGATAGAATGATATAACAAACAAACGATAGACAGAACAAACGATAGAACAAACGATAGAACAAACGATAGAACGAACGATAGAACAAACGATAGAATGAACAATAGATATAGATATTTACAAAATGAATAAAGACGATAAATAAATATAAAAACTGAATTAAAAAATTGACAAAATGAGATAAAAATCAATGGAAACTGAACAAAAAACAGTAAAGACACAGTCAATTTTAGCTGTAAATATACATATTACAATATTATAATATGTACCAGACAAGTATTATCCATATTTTAACTACAAATATACATAAGTATTAATAATAGAAATAATGCTGTCCTCACGTGGCAGCACAGATATTCTTATTCCTGTTTTGTCCACATCATTATTATTATCTTATTATTATCTTTATTATTATTATCTTATTATCTATCTATTATCATTATATCGTTTGCATCTTTAACCCATAAAGAACCAAACATCCACTGAACTAAACTGGTTAACACCTGCTGATCCACTAAAACTATACATGATGGAAATAATTGGGGTAAAATACAGTTTGTCGTCTTTTCACGGTCATCAGCTATGACCCATTTCAGAGGCTCCACAGTTACCGTGGAAACACCATCACCTTCTTGATTCACCAGTAAAACCCATGGAGTTGGATCAGTGACAGTGGATGGAAACACTGGGTTTATGTTCAGTTAATGATATATTGGCTGAAAAAGTGGCTTTTTCTTCAGTTCTCTCTATTTTTTGATGCAATAATCCTGTGCTTTTATGAACATCTACATGATCAGTCAATTAAATGTGGGAAAAAACATGATTTCCACTGAAAAAAACTCAAACTAAAGAGGATAATATTACAATAAATGGTGATAAATCACATAAAAAAACCCAAAAAGGTTAAATATAGAGGAAAATTATTTGGGAATTCACACAAATGTCACACCGAGTCCTTACGGGTAAAGAAGCGATGCACTTGAATATCAGTCGTCAGATTCTGATTCACCCTTTCAGGTGTAACCGAGTAAATCATGTGATTCACAAAGATCCTTAAAACGATCCGATATTCGCTCACAGACAGAAGAATAACTATTACTTACAGGATCAACTTTAAATATTACAACTTTAGTCTGAGCTTTGGTTTTGTTTTATATCAAAAGAATGATAGAACGAACGATAAAAAGAATGATAGAATGAACGACAGAACAAACAAACGATAGGACAAACGATAAAGTGATAGAGAGAACGAACAACAGAATGAATGATAGAACAAACGATAGAACAAACGAACGATAGCACAAATGATAGATAGAACGAATGATACAATGAACAATAGAACGAATAGAACAAAACGATAGAATGATACAACGAATGATAGAACGAATAGAACAAATGATAGATAGCATGATAGAATGATAGAGAGAACAAATGATAGAATAGAACGAACGATAGATAGAACAAACGATAGAATGAACGATAAATAGAACAAATGATAGAATGAACGATAGAATGATAAAACAAACAATAGAACGAAGGATGGAATGATAGAACGAACGGTGGATAGAACAAACAATAGAATGATAGAATGAATGATAGAACGAACGACGTATAACATTAAAAGAAAACCACAAAAAGATTTAAGCTTTGATGAACATCTGTACGATCAGTGAATTAAATATAGAACAGGCCTGGTTTCCACTGGAAATAATGCAAAATAAAGAGGATAGTGTGACGACAAATAGAGATAAATCACTTAGAAAAGGTCAAATAGAAAGAAAAACTACCATAAAAGTAGCACTGGGTCTTTATGGGTTAATGTTGTTTTTATCTTGTTATGTTTTATAGGTCATTTTTATCTTCTTCTATCTTGTATAATTTCGTCTATGTTTGTTGTATCTTTTACATTTTTGTCTTACTGTTTTGTTTTTTACCTTGTGACATCTTTAACATTATTTTTGTGTCGTTACAGTATGTGTGTAATTATCCGTTTAGGTTAAAATCAGTCTAGATGTTGTGACTCTTAAAATGTATGTTGAGTATATTCCTCTGTTTTTTAGCAGATCTGAGAAAATGTCCCTTTTTTTCCCTTTTACTTGACTCTTTTCCAACAGCAAACCGCCTAAGCCGACATCAAAAGAAATGTATTTGAACTCGGAGCAGTGATGAAACCTACTTGTGTTGAGCTCCCACTCCCTCTGGTTTCTCCGGAAGCTGCTGGTGGCAAAGGCGTTCCCTTAAAATCTTCTGCAGCTGGAATTTGAGGTACATTTAACCGAAATGAGTGCAGACAGGACACCTAACACACAACACAGCACTGATGAAAATAAATAGAGTTTGGTACAAACCTGTGTAATGCATTCTCCAACAGGCAGATGAGCATCTTTGACCTTCCGCTTACTCATCATGTGGCTGTAAACAACAATATAAACAATAGTAACCTCAAGACTACTTCAATGACAGCCTGTAAAATTAAAATCTACCTCAATATAGGTTTATAAAGAGAAGTATCTGACATCCTAGGTTTTTACATTCTCCTAATAACAATCCACACATCATAGCTACAGTTGTAGATTGATGTGCTGGCTGCTCGACCTCAAATCGAACTCCATTGAAGAAACAATGAAATGTACGAATAAAGGTTTAGACAAATTTAATTCTACATGATGTGATATTATCTAGAGTATGAAACTATCGAGTAGAAACTAATATTCAATTCGGCCACATGTAAATGCTCAGTAAATCTACTTCAGCGTACAATTTTGAAGTTAATTCCAGTACATATCGCTCTTTTACAGAGAACATGGTACGTTTACGGACTGCACATGAACGGGTGACGCAGTGAAAAAGCGTATATTTTACTCAAGTTACCGAAACTTTCGATAATTATACTCAAGCCGAATTAAACATTTGCTCATTTTTATTACAGAGGGCTACTAATTATAAAAATCACTTGTCTTTATTGACAAAAAAACAGTAAACTAACTATTTATCACGGTCTCAACGGGAGTCACGTTCTGCTGCGGTGAGCGTCTCGAGAGAAGTACAACAGCGAAAGCATTCACGCGCACTGCGGATTGACTTATAAAATATATGACTCGAATGTTGTTAATCCACCTGTTAACGACCGTGTGTCGATAATAACGACATTTACCTTAAAAAGTGAAAAAAAAAAGCCAGCTAGTGAGAGTTCTCAATCTTCGCGGGAATTCTGCCTCAAGAGCTGTGACGACTTCCGGGTTTCACTGGATCTCAGAGCTGATTGGCTCAGCGTCAGTATAGAATAGAATAGAATAGAATAGAATAGAATAGAATAGAATAGAATAGAATAGAATAGAATAGAATAGAATAGAATATGTTGCACTTGGACTCTCAATTTAGTTTTTGATAATTTTTCAATTTAATTTGCATTTTGTAAGTAGTTTTTTTTATATTAACAAAAGAAATATAGGAATCAATAGGTAATAACAAACTACTTTTATTTGAATTCAAATTTATTTTTAGTGGTAGTTTGAGTTTTCAGGGCAGGATGGAAGAATGCTTGACATTAAATATGATTTACAGTTCAGTAATTTATTAAAATATTATGTTATGCTATATTATGTAAAGTTGAATTAGTCATAAGTGTAAACAGAAGAGATAAATGAACATGAGGCTGATTTTACATGAAATTTGATTCTGTTTTACTTCTTGTTGCCTTGTTTATTGTAGTTTTCCTCAGATTTTTTTTGGTCTTTTTATTTATTTATATTTATATTTATATTGATTTTTATTATGTATTACTTTTATTGTACAGTTATTGTCAAAATCAAATGCAACCTTTGACATCTTTTATAAATTCTATACTACATCTATATACATCTTGGTGCCTTTATTTCTCACTTCATATATTCATTACTGTATTCACACTTTAAATTAATGCTTTTATTCTTATTTTCATGTCAGTTTGAGTAAAACATACGCTAAAAACATTCTGTGAAATTAATCAGTTTCCTCGAAATCCATAAAGATGCAGACTGTTTCACAAATATTTCAACAGCACGAATTGTTTCATCAATAATTCAAGTTTATGTGGTTTTCAAGTTTTAGTGAAAGAATGAAGCCATTTTAAAGAATTGCAAATGTGCGTTGGGATAACAAACAGATATCTGATTCAGAAAATGGATGGAGCAATAACACATTGAAACACATAAAAAAAATCTATAAAAATCTATATCTAATAAAATAAAAAAAAATCTAATATAAATAATTAAAAAAAACAAGAAACATGAAGAATGTAAGGAAACATTAACAAGACAAAATCGATGCATAAAATATCTACTGTAACTACATTAAAATAACAAGGTAACAAAATAAAAATGTAATAAAATGACAAGAAGAAGTGGTAACAAGACAAAATAAAAAAATTTTAAAAAATACGGTTTTCATGATTTATAGTTTATTACGATAGTGTTTTATTGGTCTGACCTAAAATTATTCAAACGTTTTTGATGGTTAATATCTTAAGTGTATTTTTTATATTTTACTAATTCATCTCGTGGGCTGGATTGGGCCGGTTTTGGCCCCCGGGCCACATGTTTGACACCCCCGATCTATCCACATACACACACCTTTTCTATTTACAGGGAAAATACGAGTCAGGACTAAGCAAAAAATAAATAAATATTTGACAACTGTGCGATTCAGACAAATTGTTGAGATGTTACACAATTTGGCACTTTTGCACCACTTCATAAGATGACAGTAATGGTCCTGAATGGTGTGTTGTAAATGAAAGCCATAATCTAAAGTCTGAAAGGCCTTAAACGCTGCTACCGGTCTGATTTTGATCAAATCAGAATGGACGTCTCATCTGAATGGGCCTGTGAAAAGCGACCTGCACGCCGGCATTTTTTTTCCCCCTGGTGCACAATGATGATGAAGCCCCACAGATACTAAAACGCTTCCCGTGGCGTGTGCTCGACTGATGAAAAAAGCACAATAAACCAAGCAGATACCTCACAAATCGTCTGCTGGTCTGGGCTCACGTTTAGCCTGTCACATTATTCTAAAATACGAGTGGTGGCTCACGGGTTGGGCTCTGTGTTTGCCCTTAAAAATACATGAAGCGGCCCTTTTACAGCAGCCGTACACTGAATTAATTTAATATCTCCTCAGGTTTGACCTTCAGACTAAATTCAAGCTTTTGCGCTCTGAGACACATCTCCCTCTTACTTCAGATGACTGAACTCCCTGCCTCCGGGTTTTATGACCTTTGTTTATTCCAGGAATGATGCTGAGAATCTGTTTTTTTTTTCACTCAAAACCATCTTTATATTTTCATAGATTCACAACCAAACATAGAGCACGTATTTGGCATAACTACTGATTTTATTCATATATTTTATCCGACACTTTGATTGATATTCTACTATCATTTTGAGAAGCTACAGTCCATTAATAATATATCTAGGTTTTAGTAGCTTCATAACATTTAATGAAGTAGTAGAAAGAATACAGGTGATAAAGTCTGTTTCATTTAAGACCTTCCAATTCATCTCATTAATTATTAACACCTATTAACAACAAATTGCAGCTAATTTTGTAATAATCTTGTCATCATAATTCACCTCATTAAAAACGACACACTACCTCCCAGCTATAAACAAATTACCTATTTTGCTCTTAATGTGATTACCGTTAGTGAGCTTTATTACATTAACAAGAGGTTGTTTTGTGTAAACCCTGCAATCAATATGTAATTGCATTGGGAGATATTATAATCACATGAAATACACGAACACCGATTGTTGCTTTCTATTGTGTTCTATTGTACGGTATAAATAAAGTCGTAATGGTGGTTTTGTATGTTCAAGCCCAATTAGGCTCCTGCAGATCATGACATGACTGTACGATACATATTAAAACCTATTTTATTTCTTTTGTTAAGTAGAATCATGGTCATGTAATTTGGTTTCCATGGCAAGAATAAAATAATAATAATAATAATAATAGTTGCTCTAAGACGTCAAAATTTAATTAAATATCTACAAAGTAATATAATTTTAAATTAAAATAATAAAATAATACATTGCATAAATATTCACCCCCCTTCATGTCAGTATTTATTCGATTTAATTCAATTCAATTAACTTAATTTGTCCTAATTTGTCCATTTAAAGACACATACGCGCAACATGATTACATGACACTTTTATACAACCAAAAAGACATCTACGCAATTAAAATAAAAGGAAAGAATATAGTTTAGTATAAAATGTACATACAGCATATAATAATATCAACTAATAAATTTAAAATAATAATATCCCCCAGACTACCC
>JAPSES010074579.1:0-10325 GCA_029822895.1 Maxillicosta whitleyi
GAGCTGGGCGGGAGTAGAGAACGTAATTTCCGGTAAGAGCAGCACAGAGTGTAGGGTTTGGAACCACACTGAGCTGAAGTCAGAGCAGTGAGTAAGAGCAGATAGTGAACTGTGTAGAAATGTACTCAATAAGTATGGATATTGGAACACAGGGACGGTCTCAGATTTCCGTCTTGTCACGTCTGTAGTCTTTGTCTTGCATCTTCCTGTTTTATTTTGTAGTTTTCCCTCCTGTGCGACATATTCATCTTTACTTCCTGTTCCCATTTATCCCCACCTGTGTCTGTCCCCAATTATCTCTTACGTATTTCACCTGTTTCTTGTCGCCCCCCCCCCCCTTGTATATAAACCCCACTGTCTCTTTGTCTTGTTGTGAGTTCGTTACAGATTTCTGTCTGACTTACCAGCAGTTTTTCCCCCTGTGAATACCTGTTCTTTGATCTGTTTTGTTCTGGACCTCAAGTACCTGCCTGATCCCCGTCTGTACCTTTGTTTATTGGAATGATCACCTGGTTTAAGACCCCTGCCTGAAACCATGGTATTTCATCTCTGCCTAACCCTTTTTGTACTTTTGCCATTTTTGGATTTTGACCCTTTTTGTCCCCGACCAGAGTTTGCCTTCTCCCTTTTCAGGATTGGTTGACTTCCCGGAACTGGACCTTGGACTGAACCTGACCACCGAGCTTTGGATATTCCCCATATTGTTTGTTGAGTGTTGAACTGTTCACTGTTCTCAATCTGCATTTGTGTCTCTTGATCAGTCGTGACATATCTGTAGTTGTTTTTCCCATTTCCATTTAATATACAGTGAATTATTGCCGTTACATTTCTGTAGGCATGCGAATAATTCAGACAATCTTGGTAGGCATTTGTTAAGAGTCCAACATTACCTTCTACTGATATATCCATTTTAACTAGTGTCGTAAAAATGTCTTGGCTAAAGGTAACGAAATAGATCTTTATTTCAAGTTTAAATTCATTTTTAACCTTTTGTAAATGATTTAAAAACATTCCCCTCTGTCAATGTGCCAACAGCTGTGATGCCTTTATCATTTCAGGAAAGTATTGTGGTTTCTTCCTGGTGTGAAGGAGGCTGTTAGTGAAGGCCACCACAGCAGCCTACACTCACTCTACAGTTTGTATTTTCTTACTATATTTAACTATATTTTAAGTGTTTCAGTTACAGGAATATTATCATCTTCATGATATCTGTGGCACTTACCTGCTAATCTAGCCTGAGGAGAGCATCTGCCCTGGGTGACCTCTATATTTTTCCCTTTAGAGTGATATTCTGGGGAGTTCCAACAAATATTTCAGTTGCGTAGAAGTATTCCCTTAAATTAGCCAGTCCCAGGCCTCCCCTCTCCTCTTCTAATGGAAGTGTTTTAAGTCAGAATCTAGGACTTTTTCCTGCCCAGATGAACCTAGATACCTGCTTGTTCCATATTGTAAACTGTGGGACTGGGATTCAAACAGGTAGAGAGGAATAGATGCAGAAGTCTTGGAACTATATTGATTTTTATTACCTCTATTCTAGAGTTACTGTTAACCATTTTGACAAATCACCTTGTTATGTTATTGTTGATTTTTCTATAGTTTATTTTGTACAGCTTGCTTAAATCCTATGTAATACACCAAGATATTTAACCATTTCCAAATTCCATTTCAGATTATACTTCTACCTTATGAAGCGGCCTGGTGTGTAGTTCATGCAGAGAATCTGCGTTTTATTAATATTCAGTTTGTAACCGGATTTCATGCCAAAATTTTCCATAACCATCAGGAGTTTGGGGATTGAATCTGGGCTTTCTAAGTATATAATTATATCATCAGCAAATAATATTTTGTTCTTCCTGTGCTATTGTTATTCCCCCCCAGTTCATTATTCTGTTGAATCTCTTGGTTCATTAAACAAAATGAAAAGGGAGACTCAGACAACATTCGTGCCAAGAACCCCTATAAAGTCTAAACCAGTGATTCTCAACTGGTGGAACCCGTTCTCAGTGGGTCGCGGGCCTTTGCCTGGGAAAAAAATGTTAAGAACAAAATCCTGTGCTTTTATTTTGAAGTGGATTTTTTTTATATAGCGGAGTGCCGCCTATTCACAATCAGTACAGTAGGGGGTGATAAAGCCTTGTAATGTTAATAGACACCCATTATTTCACTGCATAGAAGAAGACCCAGACCCAAGAACGTTTGTTTTCAAAAGCTAATTTAACATGTCGAAACGCAAGTATGACACCGACTACATGAAATATGGATTTTCTTACATTGAGGACAAAAGAGGGCAAAAACCTCAGTGTGTTTTGTGCACTGAGGTTCTGGCACAAGAAAACATGAAGTGGTACTTGGAAACAAAACACCCATCTCTCAAAGATAAACCTGTTGAATACTTTCGAAGACGACTTCAAGACCTGAGGGCATCACAAAAGTGTCTTACTACTTCATGCTCGAAGCAAGAACAGGCACTCCGTGCATCTTACCGGGTGGCACATCGCATTGCTAAGTTAAAGAAGCCCCACACCAGTGCAGAGGACCTTATTTTACCTGCAGCCATGGACATGGTGAGAGAGGTAATGGATCAATCCGCAGCCGATAAGCTGAAAACTATACCGTTGTCAAATGACAGTACAAGTAGGCGAATTGAAGACATGTCAGATGACATTAAAAAACAGACCACAGCTCGAATCAATGCAAGTGGTCATTTTGCATTACAAATGGACGAATCTACAGACATAACAAAGCTGTTTTACTTGTTTACGTGAAACATGTGTGGGACGGAGATTTACAGGAACAATTTCTTTGTACAAGAGAGCTCCCTACTACTACGACTGCAGAGGATATTTTCAGCTCTGTGGACTTGTATTTGAGTTCAGTGGGCCTAAGCTGGGACCTGTGCGTCGGTATCACAACTGATGGTGCTGCTTGTATGACAGGAAAGCACTCGGGGGGCCGTGAGGAGAATACTTGAGAAAGCTCCGACTGCAACTTGGAACCATTGTTTTTTGCATCGAGAGGCCCTGGCAGCAAAGGATATGGTACTAGTGCTTCATGGAACATTAAAAAATGTTGTCCAAGTGGTAAACTACATTAAACAAAGTGCAAAGAACAACCGATGTTTTCAAAAACTGTGCCAAGATCTTGGTAGTGAGCATGTACAGGTGTTGTATTATGCTGAAGTACGCTGGCTTTCGAGGGGAAACGTACTGTCCCGTTTTTATGAACTACGAAGTGAAATTGCAGCCTTTCTTGCCCAGAACAAGTCACCTCTTGCAGACCTGTTCAGCAACGGTGTGTGGCTCGCACACTTTGCTTACCTCGCTGATCTGTTTGAACAGTTAAACACATTAAATGTGTCTATGCAGGGGAGGAGGAACAACATTTTTGAACAATATGACAAAATCAATGCTTTTAAAAAAAAGATCTCCATGTGGGCAAGTCATGTTTCTAAAAAACGATTTGACATGTTCCCCAATGCCTGTCATGAGCGACAGCAACTGGACACAGCAGGAAAAAATGTAATGGAGAAAACAACCCTAACCCACACATCTGAATAAACTGCTGGAGCGGTTTAATGACTACTTTCCCGAGAAATACAGGAACGATGACTGGATACATGACCCCTTTGGAATCAATGTAGAAAGCATCATGTTGCCAAGCAACAAAGAGAGTCAGCTGGTGGAGCTGTCATGTGACCGTACGCTGAGGAAAACATTCACGGAGGTAAGCCTCTCCCAGTTCTGGTGCAGCAATGTGATGAGCGAGCACCCTTCTCTTGCCACTCGAGCAGTAAAAATCCTCCTACCATTCAGCACTACCTACCTCTGTGAGCGTGGCTTCTCAGCTCTGGTCCAGCTGAAGACGAAACACAGAAATAGGCTGGACATTGAGCATGACCTCAGAGTTGCCTTGTCTACTATAACTCCAGACTTTGATACTCTTGTCAGGAGCAAAACACATCCCCAGTTCTCCCATTAATTCATCCAAACTCAGCTCTGTCAGTGTTGAACCTAAGGTTGAAGTGAGTGCTGCTTAATTGTCTTCATGTTTTTCATTATTTACCTACCAATAACTATATGTAATCAGAAGAAAAGTTAATTTTGTATACTTGAATCTTTTTTTGAATAGCACTTTTTGTTTAACTTATTTTGAGTTTGTAGATAAAAGCAGCTACTCAAGACACTGAATTATTTTACATAGCGCAGTGTTTGGTTGTAAGATTCAATGAGTGACTATTCTCAGTCTTTTTAAAACTACTTCTCAGTAGTTTTTTTTTTTTTTTTAAATTTCATGTTTGCATGAAAGCACTTTTGAGTCTGTTAAGTCTGTTATGTTGTATTACGTCGTGTAGATGCACTTTTTGTTCTTACATTAGAATGCAGCTAATTGTTAATATTTCCCTCTTTAGCATTGTGTTTTGCATTGCACTCATGGAATACTGTCTCAGGTTCAAACTGCATCATCTTTTCATTAAATAAATTTGAGAAGTTGAAAATTTTCCTCAGTTTGGGTCACGGCTTGTCCTTTAGGGGTGATGGTGGGCCCCGAGCCAGACCAGTTAAGAACCACTGGTCTAAACCGATCTGTTCAGGTGCCATTGGCCCATTATCCAGGGACTGAATCCACCTGAAAGTGACTGCTAAAGCTCTCCATGACTGAGAACAGTAAAGGCTAACCCACCCAGTCCAAGGCCTTCTCAGCATTAAGACGTATAAGTGCTGCACATGTGTTTATTTATTTGGTCTATTATCTGTATTGTCCTTCTAATTTTATCTTGAGTTTGTTTGCCTCTTAAATCTTTCTGGTCCTCATTTATCAGTTCACGCAATATGTGTTCCATTCTTTTGACTATTATTGATGTAAATAGTTTGTAGTCAACATTTAAGACAGAGATTGGTCAGTATGATTCACAATACTCCTTATTTTTCCCCTCATTTGGAATAATAGATATGACTGCTTCCTTCTGGGGGGGGGGCATTTTCCAGTGTCCAGTTAATGGGTTCTAGTAGTAAGGGAGACAATTCCTCTTTGAAGATTTTGTACCATTTATTTGGAAAGCTGTTGCTCCCAGGGCTTTTATTAGTCTTCATTTAATTAATGTCTTTGTCTAACTCTTCTTTTGTTATTGGGGAGGATAATGTTTCTATCTTTTGTTCTAGCCCTGTTTCCACCCGTGTTCTAGCCTTGTTTCTATCTTTGGTTCTAGCCCTGTTTCCACCCGTGTTCTAGCCTTGTTTCTATCTTTTGTTCTAGCCCTGTTTCCACCCGTGTTCTAGCCTTGTTTCTATCTTTTGTTCTAGCCCTGTTTCCACCCGTGTTCTAGCCTTGTTTCTATCTTTCGTTCTAGCCCTGTTTCCACCCGTTATGGCTGTTCCAGACGTTGGTGTTTTGTCATTTCGTTTTTTATTGTCATTCTCCTCCTGTGTGGTGTCTAGCATCTTTACTTTCTGTTCCCTGCTTTTCTGCATGTGTGATTACCTGACCACACTCTAATGTGCTGCACTTGTGTCTTGTCGCCCTCTTTCCCCAGTGGATTTAAACCCTGTCTTGTGCAGTGTCTTATTGCCACTTCGTCTCTGCCTTGTGTGTGACTTAACAGCTTTATATTCTGTCTGACCTGCCTGTTTTGACCCCATTTGGATCCTGGATTCCACAAGACCCGCCTTCTGTCTACCTGTCGGTACCTTTGCTTGTTTGGACTGCCCTTTTGGATCTGGACCCTTGCTCACAAACTGTACACTTTTTCTGCCTCACCCTCCTCTGTACCTTTTGCCCCTGACTAGAACATGAGTGACCCCTGTTGGCGCTTTTACCTGGATGTTCTGATTCCCCAGTATTCAACCCCTGGCTTGTTGATCACTTTTGGTTCTGGATCATCCCCAAGCATTACAGTTTTATTTGTAATCACAAATAAACTTTTTCATAACTATAATGACAGCTCTTCGTCTCATCTCTGCATTTAGGTTCTAAGCTCTGTGTTTGGACATGACACTCACCCTGTTTCTAACCTTGTGTCTGTCCTTGTTTCTAATCCCATTTCCCAAAATAAATCTAATTTTATTTGTATAGTCCCAAATTATAACAAGTTATTTCTTGACACTTTACATATGGAACCTTTCTAATCCTGTTTCTAACCTGCTCGTTCTGTAAATAAAACATAACCACCCAAACATCCTGGAACCTCCTCCTCAAACTCCTGTTTTTTGTCTTAATGGAGATAAATGATGAATAAACTGATGCTAAATTGATTGAGGCTGTAGATGATCCGCTTATGTTTCAGACTCTCAGATGTCCTTCTGCGGTGTGGGTGGGTGGATGTCTCTGAATAGTAGCAGTGAGTCTGATCCACTGATGGAGTAACAGTTTGTGGTGGAGGTGGTGTTGAGGTTATCGGGCCTTCTCTCAGTTAACAGCACTGACGTGTTCTGCAGCCGCCCCCACAAAAAAAAAAATTAGATCCTCACATGACGATCTTCCACTTTGCCACATTCTCTCTGCACCATCACATCCAAACCTCCATCAGTTCTAGAGGCCAGTATAACTACACTCACACCCAGATTCCACCTGGTCCATGCTTGTGTGTGCAGGTCTATGTTTGTGGTTAGGGTTAGACTCAGAGTTCTTTTTCAGGTTTTTGGCTCAGTTTTTTGGTGCATGGGGTAAGGTAACAATTAGTGGTTAGTTAGATTTAGAGTTAGTTTAGTTAGTCTAACCCTAGCTAACCACTAACTATAACCCTAATCAAATTTAACCACTAGCTGTGACCCTAACTACAGTTAGTGGTTGATTTGTTTTCGTAGTCTTTGTCAATTTTTCCGGTGGGAATGAAAAACTCTTAACGCACTCATGAAAATGCGTGTAAAAAGTTGTGTAGGGTTAGGCTAACCTGACCCCTGACCCTTCAGCTGCACTTCATCCAGACATCAAACCGATTAAGAAATGTCTTTTATTTATTATATAATGGCACATTTAGCAACAAACTGACAACTGCAAAACCCTAGTAAATGACATTGTCAATCATTTGAATTCTGCCATTTCCAAAGAAAGAGAAACCCCTACAGAGATATAAGCAACAAGTCTCCAGAAGAAGTGTGTCCATGCCTTCCCTTAAGGCTACTGCAGATCTTCAGTTTTTTAATTCCTACCGTTGTTTGGACTCAAAAGGAGAGTTTTCGTAACTGGTGAATCTGGCCATAAAAGTAATGTTTTCCTGTGAATGTTTTTTTACATGCAGCCACACTCCTATATTTGCTTTAGATCTCCTTCTACTTCCATGTTTATTTTTTTGTTGTTGAATGTTTCTGCTATAAGTGAGTTTAGGAGCAGCCACACTCCTCTACAATCATGTTCTGGATGTCCTTCTTGATGATCTTCTGCTCTTCATTGTAGTACAGCATTGACATGGCGCGCAGGCGCGTCGGTACACAGCATGACTTTGTGTTCTGGAAAGGCCCAAAACCTCGTAGTCGGTAATGGTTGATGACAGTGGAATGGAAGGACAGTGATGAGCCGCTCATGCTTGCCATGTGGTTTGGACAGTCACCCTCGCAGTAGTTGGCGTGGTAACCAGATGGAGCGATGATCCAATCGTTCCATCCAATGTCTTTGAAGTTAACATAAAACTGCCGCTTGCAGCACATTCTGAGATTTCCATCGCATTCCAGGCCTCGACGGACACGCCGTGGTCCTGTGTTCTCCTGAGTCCGAAGCACCACCATAAGGAAGGGTCGGTGGGACTGCTCCCGCTCAGATCCCAGGGTGGGCGTGGCTCCGGCATCACTGCACAGTGGGCAGGATATGTGCAGACTGAGCGTGCTCTGTCTACGATCCAGCAGGTCCTGGACACTGCGTGAAACCGGCAGTGTGTGCCAGCCACTGCGCCGGGTGTCGGCCATCTTCTCTGAAACAGGTTCCTCTTCTGTCTCATTCACCTGTGCACCACCATGACGACATAGCAGCTGTAGTTTCACGTGGCCTTTGGCTCGGTTTCCCTTCACCACCTTCAGAAAGATCCACACATTGGCCTGTTCAACCACTGCAGAACCGCTGCCCTCCTTTGAAATGTCAAAGGTCACCACAGATGGAGAGTCTCCTAATACAAAGAGGACAGTTAGCATTTAGCAGAGGTAATAAGTAGTACACATAGTAAAAATACAAAGACTTTATGAAAGTACTTCTGCAGAGGCTTGAAGTACTCGTACTTGACCATTTTAATTTTCATTTTAATACAAATATGTGGATGTTCTACTCCTCACATTTCCAAAACAAAATACAAAAATATAGTATATATTAGTATATATTGTTATTTATATATTTTATAAACTTTTTTTATTTTTATTTTATAAAATTTTTTTCAAATACACTGATATTTGACTATCTACAGGGGCAGCTGTGGCTCAGTTGGTAGAGCAGGTTGTCCAATGACCAAAGGGTTGGCGGTTCAAATCCTGGCTCCCACATGTCCAAGTGTCCCTGAGCAAGACACTGAACCCTAAATGTCTCCCAGTAGGTCTGACATGGTAGTACCTTATATGGTAGATTAGCATAGTATCTGTGTGTGTGTGAATGTGAGGCCTATGGAAAGCACTTTAAGAATTGTTTTGATTTTGCACCTAATTTTTTACATCTTTTAAACTATTCACCTTAAATATATATATAACTTCTATATCTAAATTATCCATCTGCCACGTGACTAATGTGACGCATGAGGGTTTCATCATTGGTGTGAATGTGAGCAGAGGATCGATTTAGATCCTGTTCGTTTCATTGATAAACACCATTTCCCTGGTTCCACTGGTGTCCACACGTGTCCATCACACTGTCCAAATGTTAGACACATGATGTGGTCTGATGTGGGTCAGCTGATCTATTCCTTTTCTGTGGTTCTGGTTTTAATGTGTTCTTCCTGGTGTTGAGTTTCCCCTGGGTCACAACTTGTTAACCTTCTAAGTACATGCCCACCTCCTCAGAACACGGCCACCAAAAGGATATTAAAGTATGCTGTCTCAACCTCAAGTAATTAATTTTTACAAATACTTTGACTTTACACACTATAATCATTAAGGGACAGTACTTGTACTTTCTGCCTTCCCATTATTTGACTGAACTCTAAATATATTCAGCAGGTACATGAGCAGAGACTCTAAAAAAAGAAAGTCCTGATTTCAGGGAATGTTGTGAACGAGGCCAACCCGTCCTGTTCTGTGTCCATTCACCTCACAATAATTAGTGGGGCCCATTTTAGATGAATGAAGTGATTATTCACGGCCCGAGACCACTGGGTATGCCACCTCCCATCGTTAGCGTCCCACTAATTTCCTTTGAGGATCTTCTGACTGACGATCCCACTCAAAGGGGGAATCTATTAATAGCACAAAGCTATTATGTACATTTATGTAAGCAAACAAACCACAGGACAAAGTCTTTGGTCACAAATGGCTTCATGTTCTCAGAAATCATCTTGTCATACTTATAGTATGTTCATTATGTCTTCCTTTTTTCTATTAGTTTTTAACCTTTCATTTAACTCAGACTGCGATAAATGAAAGGTTAAAAACTAATCATGTTGTTGTGCTTTATGTTATAGCTGAGTTTTCAGAATCGCTCCTTTAATTTGCCTTTCAGTGGCATCTCGTTCAGTCTCCATTCAGATGACTGGTCTGACAGACCACACTGAGAAGCCTTTGAACATTTCAACAGCTCTGGACCATGACTGGGTTAAGGGTTAGGGCTATGGGTTACGGTTAGCATTAGGTCATGGGTAAAGCTATGGCCTATGGGTTAGGGTTAGGCTGTGGGTTATGGGTCAGGCTATGGCTTAGGGCTATGGATTATGGGATATGGGTTAAGATATTACCTCTCTGGCCGCTACTTCAACGTGTCATTGCAAGGAAAACTATCTTCTACTCACAACCTCACCACAGGTGTACCCCAAAGCTCAGTACTGGGGCCCCTTCTGTTCTGAATGTACACCACCTCCCTGGGACATGTCATTCAAGCACATGGGTTCTGCTATCACTGCTACGCTGACGACACCCAAATGTTCCTGTCCTTCCAGTCAGATGACCCCATGGTTTCAGCACACATCTCAACCTGCCTCACTGACCTGTCAACATGGATGAAGGAACACCACCTACAGCTGAACCTGGATGAAGGAACACCACCTACAGCTGAACCTGGATGAAGGAACACCACCTACAGCTGAACCTGAATGAAGGAACACCACCTACAGATGAACCTGGATGAAGGAACACCACCTACAGCAGAACCTGGATGAAGGAACACCACCTACAGCTGAACCTGGATGAAGGAACACCACCTACAGC
>JAPSES010074580.1:0-10325 GCA_029822895.1 Maxillicosta whitleyi
AACCCCCCCCCCCCCCCCCGAAAACCCCTCTGAAACCCTGTGCAGACCCTCTGAAACCTGTAGAAAACCGCTGAATATCCCTTACAATCAGACCCAGTTCACATTTAGGGGCTATTCAGACACATGTTGGTGGATGCATACTTTCTCCCACATCATTCGACAATAAAATGATGATAAACCAAGGTTATAAAAGCAACAAAACACTAAAACAGAGTCACAACGAAGTCATGAGGAAACTGAATTCATCCGTTTTTTTTCCACTTCCTCTGTAAAGACATGAAAACGACACACAGCTCAATCCTGCACTGAAAACAGGAATATTCACACCCAACCCATGAACACACACACACAAAGTTACAGTCTGAATGACTTAAAAAGTGGAAGACAGACATTATTAAAGCTGCAGATGCAGAATCAAACGTTTACAGAAGACTGAAATATTTTTAACTCAGTCTGTAGATGGTAATGGTCTGATGAACCACCACCGTCTGAGGGTCAGAGGTCACAGACAGGTTCAGTCTGGATCCTGATTGGCTGCAGCGTGTGTGATGTCACACAGTTGACAGATGAGAACCCTGAATCTGAAGATCTAGAAACTCACTGTCTATGAACATTTCACACCAACATGGTGTGTAAGCACTCCAAAAACAGAGCCAAATGACAAATGATGTTATTATTGAAACTATTTGTCACCTTTAGATTCATTTAATGAAATGTAATCATCAGACCTATAATCAGGTTTATCTTTATGAGAATCTGAGACTAAATGAATACAAACCCCTCAGACACTGTAAAACTGAAGTTTATTTCATGATATTAAACTAATGAAAACTGTCTTTTTTTTCTTTTCTTTTTTAGGAGAAATCAATAACTCATCAAATAGTTATTTTAGTTATTTTACATCATTTACATTTATTAGTTTATTTTCTGTGAATATCCTATTAGTACATTCTTTTATCTCAGGTTTATTTCAGTTTATCTGTATTTTATATAATAATTTACTTTGGTTCCTCTATTTTAGTTTACTTTGGTGCATGTTTTCATTTTATTTCTTATTTCTGTATTTAATTGTTCTCTGAAACAGTGTTCTTCATTCTTCTTCTGTTCGAACACGGTATTGATCCTTAATTCACTGATTTAGCAGTTGATAAGGATCGATTAGTCGACAGTTTGATTACAGATCGGTTTCTGGATGATGATGCGTAGTTTTCCACCTTTTACAGATAAAACGCACGAAGACGCTGGAAATTCAATAAACCTATTGTGATTCTTGTTTTAGCCGTGATCCATAACCGCATGGATCAAGTGGGGCGAAAACCAACGAAGTGTCGCGAACAGAAAAGTTTTCGGAGCTGGAACCAGACGCGTGTCCCGGAGCCTCCGCCCGGAGCAGCGGGGCTTCGGCGGTTGTCAGCGCGGGACACGGAGCTCTCGGCCCGCCCTCAGCCCGGACTCTGCGGAGCGGAGGCTCGAAAAGGACCAACTCACCCGGAAAGTCCATCGGAGACGCGGAGAGTCCCTCATCCGGACTGAGGTTCACTGAATCTGTCAATAACCGCCGAGCCGCGATAGACAAAACACACATCCGGTCCGGACCTTCACAATAAAAGCCCAAAACACAACAACAGCCGGAAACTAACCAAATACCACCTATTTTCACTTAGTTGTGAGTTTCATCTGATTTATTGTATTATTTATTTTTATATTATACCTGTTATTATACTTTATATGAGATACAAAAACAAACAAACAAAAAAAAAAAACACCTAAATTGCAATGATAAATGACCAGTGATCCTGGATTCATTTAGTGCCTGATCATTAACTTAATTAACATGCACTTATTTTAAACCACACACGGAACAATTCCGTTTTAGTTTAAATAGTTTTACTCTAATACGGACCATGTAAAGCTGAGGTTTGTACTAAATCCAACCCCAGGTTTTTATTTAATCACAGTTTAAACTAGGTTTGTACTAAAGTAACCCTTTAGGTGTTGAAGTAACAAAACAACACACACAAATAATAATATTAATAATGATAATAAATACATTTTGATATCCACATTTCATTCAAATAGCTGTATCTTTGGAAGTGGTTAGAGATAAATTATTTCTGTAAATGTGAAAAATACTGAGTGTGAGCCAAAGTTTATGATGGAAGTAAATGTACTCATCTAATTTGCATACTGTGATGTTACAATGCAGCTGCCATTGTAGACCTTTAAGTAAAATTGAACTTTGAACACACACACACACACACACACACACACACACACACAAACCAGGTATGGGTTCTAATTTAATCCCAGTTTAAACCAGAAATGGGTCCTGATTTAATCCCAGTTTAAACCAGGTGAGGGTTGTAATTTAATCCCAGTTTAAACTCTGTACAAACCCAGTCCAGACTGGTTTCTGTGGGCTGTGTGGGGGCAGACTCGGCCATTAACATATAAATAACCTGCACCCTCTCTGGGGGGGGGGGGGTCAGGGATTAAGTCCATGAATGAAAGGGTCTCTGTGGTTGAATGAGGGGGTTCTGATCCATCCAACCATGAACCACATGTAAACTCTCAAAAACTGACCAATCCTGGGGCTCGTTTGCTGCCCCCTGCAGCTGTGGGCGGGAATCCCCACGGGGCGGGTCAGCCGGGACAGACCGATGGACACTGGACGCTTTGTCCTCACACATTCCCCAGACATCCCACGTTCCCACACACAGATTGCACCCGAACGCCTCATTCTCACACACACACACACACACACACACACACACACCAGCTGACCCTGGACGTACGACGCCAAACAAACACACAATGATCAGAGCCATGTCAGCGGGACACAAGTACCAACACCACAACATCTGACTAAACCTCCAACACCTGACCAGTATCGCACATGTGGCAGAAGCACCAGGCCCATATCTGACCAAACCGTACACCTGAGCTAGGTCAGATATGTTGACCCGGTTCCTGATCCTAGAGCCAGATGTGACCCAGCTAACCATGACACACTGCACCGTGGGTAATCTAGTCAAACCTGAAATCTGCTGGTTCTGATTCTGTGTTATGATTACTTCATGGATCAGTTGGACAGTGGGTCATTTTACCGCCATCCTTCATGTGCTCTTCGTCTACTGCTGTAAAAGAAGTCTAATGCTGCCTACATGTGCGGTGGGAATTTTATGCATAAAATCGAAAACTGCATAAGAACACCCTGTCACGTCATATTTTCCAATGGAGAACTGGATCCATGAGATGAAAATGACCTTTCACCTTTTGAAAATGGCGGAGACCAACTATGGATTCACAGCCAATAATGAACGACGGTTGTATTAACATTTTGCTGCTGTTAGCAGATGATTTTATACATTTTTAGAATAAACAATGGGCAAAATGATCCAAAAGATTCAAAATTATCAATAAAAATGAAAAAAAAATCTCACTAAAATCATCAAAGATAAACTAAATGAATAAGTGAACTGAATTGAACAAAACACTCAACAAAATAGAACCAGAACCACAGAAAGGGAACGAAAACAAATAAAAAATATATACATATACATTTTTTTATGATGATTTTGTTAATGTCCACAATAATTTAGGCTCTATTTTGTTAATTTTGTTGAGTGTTTTGTTCATTTGTCTTCATTTATTCATGTTTCAGAGTGCAAGTGTCAACATTCATTAAAATCCATAAAATGCTGTATGAATGAATTGATCCTGTTTCATCCAAGTATCAGTTCACCATAAACTGTGTTTCACACATTTTTCACATCACTACAAAAACAAAAGCACTTGAACACATTGAATTCTGGGTTGTGTTGGTGTCTTACCCAGCACGGTGGCGCCCTCAGTCTGAAACTCAGGGAACTGCCCCTCTGACGGTACACTGACTGTCCTGCGGAGGCTCCGCCCCTTTGCTGAGTCCGTGGGACTTTCCTGAGTTTCACCTGCAGCCTGAGGAAAAAGAGGAGGAGGAAGAAGAAGAGGATGGAGAGGAGAAGGAAGAAAAAGAGGAAGGAGGATGAAGAAGGGGAGGGAAGTGAAGAGGAGGAAGAGGAGGGGGAAGAGGAGGAAGGGCGTTAAAAGGTCCTGAGTGGCATAATGGGGAAAGCACAATGCATTGTGGGCCCCAACCTCATCATCTCTGTTGACCAGGATGAGCTGACTGTCGGTGAGGATGCAGAAGCGTCGGTCCCACGCTGCTTGGTCTGCATACGGACTCTGACCACAGGAGAAACGGTGGGCGGGTGGACCCTTCACATCTGACAGAAAAACAGAAAATACAGCGTTAACAAGGGAGGTCATGTGACCAAAACACAGCGTTAACAAGAGGTCATGTGACCAAAACACAGCATTAACAAGAGAGGTCATGTGACACAACCATGCTGTCACATGGTTGTGTGTTGGAGGACATTTCTGACCCACTGGGTCCAGGTTTGTTTGCTGGACATTTGGTTTATTTTCATGTAGTTTTTTTCTTCATGAACTCATCATCATATTTCAACTATTTCAACTTTAACTGTAGTTTCAGCCTCTGAATGACTTCAAAATGTTTCTAAAGTTGATTCCAATATTCTGATGGATTTTTTCCCATGAAGCTGATGTTTGTCCATTAAATGATGATGGTCTAATCAGATATTAAACTCTACAGAGCTGCTAGATCAAGTAGATCCATGTGAGAGTCACTGGAAACACGGACGTCCAACCAGTGTGTGGCTGCTGTGTAGTTCAGGATCATTGGTTTTGGCAGGAACTTGTAGTTTAAATCAGAGGGACAGAATTTAGCTGTGAACATCCACCCAACAAGAGTCAGAGCAGCACCAGCAGAGGGCGCTGTGCACACACAATAAACCTGCACCTTCAACTCAGACACCAGGAATGAACACAGGGCAGAGGTCAGAGGTCAATGCCACACAGGGATATTAAAGAGAAGAACCATTGAGGCTTAATCAAAGTAAAAACCTCCTGGAAAAATATGTTTCAAATATAAATGTTCTGAAGGAGAAAAGAAAAGACCCGCAAAAAAGTAAATATATGATTAACAACAGAGAAACAGAACTCCAATGGCATGTTAAAGGCACCAGGAAAGTTTATCACTAAATGATAACTAACCGAAATAATGAAACACATAGTCATATCTGATGATTAACCCTGTCGTGTCCAGGTGCGTATGTTAAACATACCTTCCACTTCCTGTTACTAAAGCTCATATTATTTTTCAGTCTGTTTTTGTTCATTTGTGTCTGATTAAATTCTCATCCATCCACTAAATCCATCCCATAATAATCAGTGTTAAATTCCTACACTAACACCTTCTACCAAGTGAGTATAAAATACACATTTAAAATTTCAACCAAAAATAATAATAATAATATGAACCAGTGTTGGAGCGAATCACTGAGAAACAGGAGGAAAAACCATAATTGGACACACAACACACTTTAACCCTGTTGTATCCAGGTGAATATATAAAACACACTTTAGCCCTGTTGTGCCCAGGTGAGTATATTAAACACCCCTTTAACCCTGTGATGTCCAGCTGAGTATATTAAACACCCCTTTAACCCTGTGGTGTCCAGCTGAGTATATTAAACACTTTAACCCTGTGGTGTCCAGGTGACTATATTAAACACCCCTTTAACCCTGTGGTGTCCAGGTGAGTATATTAAACACACTTTAACCCTGTGGTGTCCAGGAGAATATATTAAACACCCTTTTAACCCTCCGGTGTCCAGGTGAAAACAGTTAAAAAGAAACTGTGAAAAACACTGACACTAGTCACTTCACCATCGACCCTAAATATTGTTTATGGAATGACTTCTTGTGTCATCTTGTAATAATAAACAAATCATCACATTTGGGATTTAAATGAAAAACCAACGTTATGCACTGCACTTCTGTTTTTACAACATTCAGTAAATATCGGCAAAAGTTTGGCGCAGAAGTCCAATGGAAAAGAGACTAATATGTCAGAATATAGTTTTATATTATGGGATACATATCACATATACATATATTTTTGGTCTTTTTTACTCATTGAATTGGAACATCCAGGATGTAAGACCTAATCATCCATCCATCCATCATCTGCCGCTTGATCTGGGGTCGGGTCCCGGGGGCAGCTGCCTAAGCAGGGAGTTCCAGACTTCCCTCTCCCCGGCCACTTGGTCCAGCACCTCCGGCGGTATCCCAAGGCGTTCCCAGGCCAGCCGAGAGACATAGTCTCTCCAGCGTGTCCTGGATCTTCCCCGGGGCCTCCTGCTGGTGGGACGTGCCCTGAACACCTCACCAGGGAGGCGTCCAAGAGGCATCCTAACCAGATGCCCAAGCCACCTCATCTGGCTCCTCTCAACGTGAAGGAGCAGCGGTTCTACTCTGAGCCCCTCCCAGATGACCGAGCTTCTCACCCTATCTCTAAGGGAGAGACCAGACACCCTGCGGAGGAAGCTCATTTCGGCCGCTTGTATTCGCGATCTCATTCTTTCGGTCTCCAAAGCTCGTGACCATAGGTGAGGGTAGGAATGTAGATCGACCGGTATACAGAGAGCTTCACCTTCCGGCGTAAGACCTAATCATTTCACATCCTTTAAGGGAATTAAACTTTAAGGACATATAGATGTTTGTGTGTCTGATCCTCATGAACAGGACATGTGACAGGGAGAGACATGACATGTCCACGTTTAGGTCCATATAGTTCAGAAACGTCCATATTTGACTCCAGTTTAATGGTAGGGTTTTCGTCCTCAAACACCAGGAAACCGCATCATTTTAAATTTAGTACCAGATAGAGGGATAATAATAATAATATATGTGTAACTAAACACCATATTTATGTTCATAGATGTGTTTATGGAATGAACTTGCATTTGTGACTGAATGGACAAGCTCACATTTTGCACATGTAGTGACCATCAGTGCAGTTTGACGCAGACGTCCTGTGTGCGCCTTCGTTCCCCAGGGTTCCACAGTTCCACTCAGCTCTGTGTGCGTCAGTCACATCAGAATTGTGCTTTGAGGTGTTTTCACTGATGTGAGCGTCCGTCTGTTTGGCATCTGTTTCGTGCTGAACAACAGCTCCATCTGTTTGGGCACGCCGTCTGAGCCACCGCTGCCACAGCAGACGGTGTGTTCACTGTGCCTCATTGTGCTGGGATCCTTGGGCGTTTGTGTTTCTGTGTCAACACTCCTGACCGCCGCGTAAACATTCTGTCGGCCTGCGTTATGATGGACACGTGGGTTTTCCATGGTGGGATAAAGCGCTTGGCTCCGGCCTCATCGACGCAGACGTCTGAAACGCCACAATCTGATTTGTTTCCACTTTGGAGGAAATGGTTTGTGAAGCCTGATGTGTTGGAGCTGCTGAAAGGTTCCAAAGGACGCTGCACTTCATCAGTTACAGGAACTGAAAGTATCTGTATGTTGAAAACTGAGAAACATTTGACAAACACCAGGAAAAACAGGCTTCAGCTTTAAACATTAACCCTTTAACCCAGGGGGGTCCAACTCTTGTTAGTTCTGGAGCCACATACTGCCTAATATGGTATAAAGTGGGCGGGACAAGGAAAATAATATAAATAATATGAAAAAAACATAAAATTCCATAATGAAAATATTTACATCTACGAATTTTAATGTAACATAAACAAATATGAAAAAGTGTCGCTGTCAGCATTTGCACATCTTTTTGATCCGTTCGGAAGCAGACAGTTTGCTCATGCTTCAGGATTGTTCAATAGAGTAACTGCAAATAAATACACTTTTAATGTACTGAAATGTTCACAAGGGCTTTCATAAATGTTGCAGCGCTGCCACTTAAGCAGATTAAAAGTTAATGACAGCGTCTTGAAATGCTGTGCTGACAAGCGGTAACCCAGCCCCCCCTGCGTAAATAATCTGTAGTTTCAGTTTTAAAACCACCTAAATCTAACAGTTATAGTTCCAGTGTCAGTAATAAAAATGGAACAAAATTATGTGAAATTATGGACTTTTTCTGCAGGACAAACTTCACATCCCAGAATGCACCTCTGTGTGCCCTCTAACAGAAGACCTTCCCTCTGATCCACAGCAGTCATCCGTTAACAAGCCTCAACAATAAAATCTGGACGAGGTTAACAGACGGAACCTGGTTCTAGGAGTCTGGGTCACATGACCATTAACTACCAACAAGCAGATTCAGAGAGAAACACGACACCTGACAGAAGGAGGAGCTTCCTCCTGCGCTTCCATGCCTTCAGTAGGACTCAGCGGCAGTTTTTCCTGCAGTGATTGTGAGTTCCAGTAACGTTCCAGTGATGGTGGGTGAATTCCAGGGGGATAACGTGCAGGTCTGGAGGCAGGAAACAGCTGAGCAGCTCCGTTTGCAACAGCCTATTTCTGGATACGTACTAAATCAGCCACGTCAAAGAAGTCCAGAGAGATCTGAAAGGACGGAGCCACACCTGCTCCAGAGCCCAGGAGGAGGAGCAGGAGAGGGAGGAGGAGAGAGAGGAGGGTGAGGATGAGGAGGATGACAACAACCACCACAGAAGAAGAGGCTTCCACAGAGGTCCAGTCCTGGAACCAGTTTAGATGCAGCTCTTCTGCTGTAACAATCTTCTGAATGGATTTGAAATGTTTGGATGAAAAGTCATCTGTTGTGTTTGGTGTGAGTTGGTCAAAGGGTCAGAAAAGGCTGTAAAATAAAAGACATGACAAATGTTCCACAATGTTCCTGGAGCGTGAAGAACATGAGAACTGGACTGGGTCTGTGAACATGTGTGTTCTCTCTGTACTGATATGTGTTCATACTCATGTATGTTTCATGGTTTTCTGTGTCATGTGTAGCAGCGTCTGAAAGTTCAACACCAGCATCTGCGCATCATCTGGGTCCTTCAGGTTTTGACATTCACACTGAAGACCACCATGGCTTAGAAAACATAAGACATAAAGCTCCACCTCTTTAAAGACGACATGTGGTCATTGAATGAGTCCAGCCTGAGTCTGTCCACAGGAAGTCCTCGTCACACACACATGGATTAAGCTTCTATATTTGTCCAGCGGCAGGATGAAGGCAGCCTGGAGAAAGGTCAGAGCTGACCGTCAGGACGCCAAAAAATGAGGATACACTAGAGATGAAAACCTACTGAAACAGACCGGAAACCTACTGAAACAGACCAGAAACCTACTGAAACAAATGGAAATCTACTGAAACAGACCAGAAACCTACGAAAACAGACAGAACCTCCTGCATTCACCTGCATCCACAGGGCTTTGTGCACAAACAATGGGCAACAGAAGAAGAAAAGACCAGCTCCACAAGGGTTTTCTACAGGTCAGTGTGGAGATGGAGGGAAAGGACACCATGGAGCCCAGAAAAAAGAGAATGTCAACAGGAGTTAGAGGAGGAGTCAAAGGAGGGGTCAGAGGAGGTTGACAGGAGTCAGAGGAGGAGTCATAGGAGGTCTACGGGAGCGAGAGGAGGTCGACAGGAGTCAGAGGAGGTCAACAGGAGTCAGAGGAGGTCAACAGGAGTCAGAGGAGGTTGATAGGAGTGAGAGGAGGTGAGGTCATTATAATTCACACATGAGGGTGATGACAGTTGTGTCTTTACGTGACCATTTCAACTCTACAAAACCTGAACATGAACAGGACAGTCTGTATAAATCATGTCACTTCCTGGTTGAAGGAGGAGCTGAACAGAGAAACCTGTGAACTCCCAAAGGGTTAAAAGTCCAACAGGTTCTCACAGGGATAAAGTACACACACACACACACACACACACACAGGGGCTCTTTGTCTGTGTTCCCTCGGCAGCAGAGCAGCGGGCCTGTCTCCATGGTGACCAGTAAACACAGCAGCCCTCGTCCAATCACAGACTCTCTGACATCACATTGCCTCTTTATCAAGATGAGGACGTTGAAGACAGCGAGGAAGACAAGACACACCGCCGACACACTACTACACAACAAACATACACTGACAGGCAGCCAGTGAACAAACACAAACATTCAGTCATAAAGCCTTCCAACTGTAGAGCTGAACCAGACTTTGTAGAACATGGACTGAATAAACCCTGAAGTCCAGAGTGTGGACGCTGACATCTGTCAATAAACCCCTGTGTGAGGCGGGTCTGACAGGAACCCAGGACGACCCTGAAGGAAAACAGGCTGTAAAACATACAACGTCATAATACAACGTCATACCTGGTCTTTTAATTTTCTAAGAAAGGGAGGGCGGGGGGGTGATGAGGTGTGTGGGTGTTGTAAAATTTATTATGAATGCTGCTGTGTGGATGTTAAATGTATTTTGTGTTGTCCATTGTGTGTATAAGTCAATGTGTATTG
>JAPSES010074582.1:0-10324 GCA_029822895.1 Maxillicosta whitleyi
TATTGTTTTTACTGAGCGTGTTTTATGTGATGTACAGCACTTTGTGTCAGCTTGCTGTTTTAAAGTGCTTTATAAATTGAGTTGAGTTGAGTTGCACACCTTCATAACAGGCAACCATTGTGTTTGTTGTATTTAACGAAGCAGACAGAGATTCAATCATTTTTATTCTCATTATGTGTACAAATAATGAAGTTACAAAGTTAAATAGTCAAGATAAACTATCAACTAAATATGTACACAGGGGTTTTAATATAAGTGTTTGGACCTTTTGCAGAATGCAGTTTGTAGTTGTTTTGGCATTATTGTGCTGACAGAGATATACTGCCTCATATGGAAAGAGTTTTTTTTTTTTATAGAGGAAGAAAATATCTGTTTAGAACAATCCCCATGTCAGTGTATAGAAAGGGCATACTTACAAACTGTTCATTTCTTAAACCTTCACAGTTTGTTTCAGGTCAAATTTAAGCCAGACCTAGAATTCCCTCATAGTAAGTGTTTAAACCAAATGTTGAACTACAGATTTATAGACTATCCCACGTTAATAAATATATGTAATATATAAATATAATGTTTCAGAGCAGGAAGAGCATATTTATGTATAAGTTTTACAAACTCATTTTTAGAGAAAAACATCTATCACACAGTATCATGTCCTGTTTTACATAAAAACATAAATGCCTTTATGCTTCATATATAAAATTGACCCAAATCAGCCTCAGTGTCCAAAAATATGTAGCACCTGTACAAAAGTATAACATTTTAAAATATTTAAATTTTTGTGTATTTTGGCAAAACTTAGGAAAAATCATCAAATTTCAGGACAAAATAATGATATTTAGGGTATTTTTTTTTTTTTTTTACTGCTGTTGTATGCAAAATGGGTCAAATTTGACCTGATTAGTATGTAACGGTTAACCAGAAAACAGAGGTTGTGAGGTAATTTCTGTAAGAGAACCTAAGAGATTTGTTATGATTTGGAATTATGAATAAAATTAGATTTAGATCAACAATGATTGTCTCCACTTTAGGACGTACAATGTTATCAACTGCAATGCATAAGAATCACTGAGGAGGAATAAAGTGATTTAACCAGTCATGATGCTGATGATTCCACCGTGGGGTTATGAGACACATTTAAGGTGAAACATAATTAAAAAAAAAAAAAAAAAAAAGAAATTCTCTTACTTGGCTTCTTTTCACTCTGCAGGAACACTTTCTTTTTGGCAGATTTCACAACATCATCGTTCAGCCAGGTACCTGTGACTAACTCAGACGCAACCCTGACGACAGTAGCTTAGTTTACATGGAGCCACTAGACAGGCTCCACTCGTTTGGTAGTAAGCACTCCAAAATGTTGAGTGGTATTTTTGATTGGTTCTCTTGTTTGGATTTTCACCACTCATTGCCTGCTAATCACATCATTGCACATTGCTCTGTGTCTGCCATGACTGTCGACTGCGCCGAGGTGGGAGGCCATGTTGCTAAACACAAATGCCTTTCAGTGCTGAATATTCAACAATATCCATCCATCCATTTTCTGAACACTTAGTCCTCGAGAGGGTCGCAGAGGTTCCAGAGCCTATCTGGGCTTATTCAACAATATTTCCCTCTCGAATTAAAAAAAGTAATGTAGTTATTGTTTAGTCCATGGTCTGGTTGAAATGAGTTTATGGGACTTATTGGCATCATTGCTAAATTAAACTTTTTTTTTTTTTTTTTTTTTTAAAGAAATGTAATTAGTTTGACCTTTTATTGCATGTTTTACAGGGTAACTAGTGATCTGTGGTTTATTTCATTTCAAAAACACACTGTAGGGACAAAACCTGAGGTGATACAACAAACTGGACCCGGAAAGAGCGGACCTCTGCAGTTTTGTCATACTTAAGTATTTTTGGTCAAAGTAGAGACTAACAAAAACAGCACATTGATAGGAGGATAGGATATATTAGTAATTTTGGAATTCAATAGCCTTACAAGCAGCTCGAATCATAGCATCGTCATTGAAGTTGGTTACCTAGCAACAGACAACCAATAGTTACCATGGTGTCAAATTTCCTGCTGAGAGGTTATTCAACTGGAAATGCTGGTGGAATTTCTCAAAGTAAATGAATGACAAGTATCAGAGGGTCTAGAACCTGTGATTTCCCATGAGTCACTGCACTGGTAACACTGTAACAGGAAAAGCTACTAGGCTACATTAATTTACAGACGTCAGTTACAAGGGTTTGATCTAGTGAAAGTGAACATCACCATGTAAAAGTACATTTGCACACATCATTTATCAAGCGGGCTTTTTTTTTTTTGTTGGTTTGGGGTTTTTTTTGCTAAATATCTGTTTAATAGAACTGTTATCCTTTTTAAAATACCACTAGTAGAAAAAAAGTTGCCACTGATTTTATCGATTGTACTTTTTACACCGTAGCCATGCTTCAGACATAAAAATATAGCTGAAATTTGGCACTAAAAAAATTGAAAATGCATTCAATCTGTCACTTTTAAAGACTATCTGTGAACTGTTACTGAGAAATGACTCTTTATTGTAATTTACATGTATCAGTATGGACCACCTTGAGTTGTAAATAACAGTGTTAGTACTAAACACATTAAATAAAACATTGTCATTATATGTGACTTTTGTTTTTTTTTCAAAGTCAACATTTTGGGTGATGCATGCAATGGTAAAGAGTCATCCATGTGTTACTATGGCAACCTGTCTATGTGTTGTCATATTCTCATGTCAGTAACAGACTTTTCAATATTTTACTCCAAAATTTATTTTCAGCATATCAGAACATAATACCTAAAATGTTTTGTCCTACTTCATATCAATGTCTGTCAAGAACCACATGTTTTGAATGTTTATATGAAACTTTAAAAAAAATTCTGTTTAAATTCCATGTCTTATTGAGCAGTAATTTGACATTTTTCACCTAAAAATGTGATCTGCCCATATTTAGTTCTACATAATGTTAAAGTGCTTATAAATACCTAGTCAGATATGTATAATACATGCATAGAAGTTACCTTGCTTATATGACAGAGACTGTTGAACAGGAAATGTGTCCATGTGTTCGCGCTTGATCGGACCCACATTGAGGTTGGAATGGCATATGCACAAATACAGTCAATCACCAAAAACAGATGATTTTCTGCTATTCTGACAGACTTGAGGGCTCTAATGGGATCCCAAAAAGCTTTGGAAAGAGTCCTGGCATGCCTCTCAAGAGTTGAACAATCTTTCTTTTCTTCTGTCTGTGCTATTTCATGTCGAAGCCTTGAAGTGTTAGGTAAGATAAAAAGATTTTAATGAGTGCCGTTCCAGAGACACCCACGTACTCGTCCCTATTCACTCTGACAGTGCAGCGGGAGGGCAGTAAATTGTAGGCTAATGGATTTCTCTGACAAACTAAGAATGAAGTTGAAATGGGCACGGTCTCATCTATGAAAGGAAATGCCAAGTGCTTCTTTGCCTCGCTGACTCCTTCGATTTAAAGTGATATTTTATTACGTGTACTTTCACTATTTTCTTCCAAAAGTAAAAGAATCATCAGTATTAATTGCATCAGGAATTCACAGGTTAACAAATATTAGGTATGTGACATTGGCAGTGTTGTTTATCCATTGAAATAATACTCGTATACTGTGATTCAATAGCATAAAAAATAACGAACAATGATTCACATATAAAGCTCAAGGGTTTTCTGCCGAAGCAAATTCTGTCATCTGTACGTATTGCTGTTATCAATTACTTGGTGTAAAATGCCACAAAAGTCTCTTACCAGTCTTGAAATGTAAATATGCGGATACTTAATGATAAGAAGTGAAGCAGCTCACTGTCATGTTGAACAATATTGTCAGATATGTGATGAATATAATTGTTATTATTATCATGTCAGCAGTGGGTGACTTTACACCTATTAATTTCATCCAGACTTTTGGATATTTTAGTTTCGTTTGAATCCAAAGTTGCAAGAGAAACTTTGTCCAGAATAATTTGTGGTTTGGACTTTTGAATAAATTATATGATTTTGGTTTTTTTTTAAACAAATTAGTTGCCTCCTTTTTAGAAAAAAATTATGAGATACTTGGTGAGGCAAGAGACGGAGTCACTTGATTCTGGAATCAGAATACTTAACTTGCGGGAAAGAGTCCAGTACATACAGCATTTGACTGATTTAACAGCAGAAAGTCTAAATTACTATAAAAGAAGATGGATAATTCACACATTGGTCCAAATATCAAAACATAAACATGGTGATACATGGGTTCAATGACCATGTGTTGTACCTTCTGTACTGTATGAATGGATTTTAATGAAATTTTCAGGAAATGTTCGCTCTGAGACGAGGAAGAGCTGATTAAAATTTGGAGGTGATCCGGATCACTGTCTGGATCCAGAAATGTTCTCTATTAGTGATTATTATTTGCCTTGTTGTAGTACTAACAAATGTCCACCAGATGGCAGTGAAGCTCCTGTTTTCTCGGGCTGTACTGACTGACCATCGCAGAGAAAGTACATTAAGGCCCCGCCTACCCTGAAAGCTTATTGGCTAGTTTTGCTCATTGCTACCAATCAGTGCTTTCACTGACCAGACACACATGCAGTCACACACTGGTTCCACCAACACACAGTCTCTCACACACTCGCACAGTACAAAAAAACCCAAACACCTCACATAGTCTAAAATCTGGGATATTTTATCTGACTTGCGGACATCAGGGAGTCACCAGAAATATCACGGAGACTCCCGGAACTTCTGGGACATTTGGAATGTTTGCTTTACCTTCTTTGTAATTCCGTTTGCTTTGGCGCTGTCCTTGGCGAACTTTTTCGTTTTTTCAAAGACGATGGCCTAGGACATGAAATAGATAAAAAAACAAATGTGGGAGTAATATTGTGGGTGTCGGTCACAATACGTGGGGGAACTGTGCTGCTTGGTGGAGGTTTGTGCTCCCTGAGTGCTTTTCTAGTTTTTACATGTTAGATGCATATCCATCCACAGACCAGCAAATGTCAAATATCCAGACAGACTACATGAGTAATGACAACAGAATGGAGGAGGAGGAGCAAAATTGTAGTCTGGATCAAATGCTCAGATCTTAGTTTTCATATTAGGGTTTGTTGTGGATAATATTCTGTTGTGTAGTTTAACGAGGAAACAGGTGGATTAGTGTTATTTGATACTGCATTAATGGCATAATTTGCTGTGGGCACACTGGATAGCAGGACTCCCATGGGTGATCATGGCAAACCGAAAGTAATCAGCCTCCCCCTGCGATGATTACTCTCTGCCAGGTATGGATGCAGCTCTGGCAGACACGAGGTCAGTTCTGTTTGTGTCCTTCGCTGGGAGCAATGAAAACTTGTCTGGATTGATTATTGCCCAGGGAGTGTTTGGCCTCAGATCACATTCGGCTGTCTGCAGCCAGTTGGCTCTTTGCCACCCAGGAAACTCAATCACTAAGTTTTTATGAGAACTATGACCTCTCAACATCTCAAACTCAGGAATTGATCATTTTCTTTTTGTAATGACAGCTATTTTAGTTGTCAAAATAAAAAATAAACAACCTCCTATGGAGGGCATTGTACATGTGATAGCCTGGTAAATGATATCCCCTGCTCGATATGTGCTGATAAACACTTAAACACATATACTTTTGTGCTATAAAGAACACACTTGGCATCCCTTCTGTTTTAGTTTGCTGATCTCACGAAGTGGAAACATGAACTTACATTATCACAGTTGTAATATTGGTTGTGAGTGCAGCATCCCCTTATAATGTCGAGTGATGGCACGTATATTGAATTGTAGCACAGGGCTTTGCAGCCAAGAACAAATACTCTGTTGCTGAATGGGATTTGATTTCTATTCAGCTACAGCTGACACTCAGTATGACAGTAAACAGCTGGTTGCACACAAGAAACCACATATTGTATGTATAATGCATTTAGATCAGATTCCATTTGCTGCCCTCAGGAGATTCATCGCCTCAGTTTAGCTTTGGCAGATCTAAGATTTAATATATTGAGACAGGTTGTAACTGATGACACAAAGAGGTACAATGTGTAAAATAAGTTGAATTAAGTAAGAAAAGGTTGTCAAGCCCTGGTAGGTCTGTCATAATTTATCAGAATTGTCTGATTGTGATATTCAAGCTGACTGTGATAATTTTGGATAATCATTAGAATCATCTCTGATCACCTGCATGAGGACAGCTGCATGGAACTGACATTTATCACTGTTATTTAAAGTTTTAGTGCTTTTTAATCAGATACTTTTGAATTTAGAACACCAGAATGGAGAATTGGCACCACTAATTATCTATTTAAATGATTAAACTCAGTGAATTTTAGTGCCAGTTGTCATATCTGCTCAGATTTTGCAAACAGAAACTTAAAAACCCATGTACCATGCCAGTAAATGACTGTTCTTATCCTATCAAATTAATGGGGAAAGTCAGTTACGAAGTCATGAAGTGCAGTTCTACACATAATAATAAATCAACTAAAACCTCATCATCAGACTAAAAACAACATTGATAAACTTGCCAAAAGCATCAGACGTTTTGTTCACACACTCTCCAGCTTGTGATTGTCCTTCAGTGGTAAAGGACAATCAACAGAACACCGGACAAAGCCAGACTCTCACAGTAGACCTCGGTGCCAGCGCCCATCTCTCATTAATGAGATTGGAGTAATTCTTAACGACAAACAACCAAGAGCAGACTTTTAAAGCTGTCCTGAAGAGTGGCTAAAAATATACCCAGATCCTTGAAGCAGGTGTTTATCCTGAACAGAGCCACCACGCTGTCACTGAGCCCGTTTACATCCACACTAAAACTCTTGTCATAATCCGATTTCTGGAGTTATCTGATTAGTCAAGTGATCAAATAAACGGTATAATGTGAAGTGCTTGATCAGATAATGGCAGTGATCTGATTAGAAGAAATCGGATTAGCATACCTGGATTTCTTCCCCCAATACTCCAATGTCATCCTACATGTATACAATCTGATTTCTTTCTTCTACGTCTGCGCTTGGGTAAAAAAAAGAAAAAAAAAAAGTGAGCAGTCAAACGTGAGCAGAAGACAATAATAGGAAGTTAGAGTCTCCCATCACTATGTACATACTCTGAAGGAAATATGATAATGGACTGAAACATTATCTGATGTGTATATAAACAGATCAGATGTGATTATTATTATTATCTGATTACTGCCACATATTGAGTTTTTAAGCCAGAAAAGGTAGCCCGACTATCAGTCAGCTCCTGTCTTCCCGACATGGTCAAAAAAAGTGTGAAAAAACACACCAAATCCACGTACGATTCTGCACTTGAGCGAGACCAAAAAAACAGAAAACGACGGAATATCTCTCTCATCACAGGACTCGTTGTCATCAGTCATTGTTGTCAGCAGAGCGTTTGAGTAGTCAAGAAGGGTTGTTGTTGTTGTTGTTGAATGGATGGTTAGTAATAAGAAGATACTGGTGTTTGAGAGCACTCTGGCTTTTTCGTGTGGAAGAAGAAATGTCACAGGCAAAAAATTAAGTAGAAATCGTGCTATGCTAACAACGCTAACAGTGTTCACTTCATGGTATAAATGAAGGTTATAGCTAACACTGACTGTAACTCATTCAAATATAATGTGAGCAGTGAATGGACTATTATGGAAGACAATAGTAGTGTCAGGTACCTTGGCAGAGCTGGATTCACAAACTTCTCGTTCACTGATTCATTAGTCAAGGGTTTTCTCTCCACCAATCAGACTGGTCCGACTAAACAACGGGTAGTGGCCGATTACACGTGAAATTGGGCGAAAGGCTGGCGATGGCATTAGCGATGGCCGATCACAGAGAACGCAACAACCAGACTGACTGACGACGGTCGACCTCTGAAAATCGGGTTATGTCTTTAGCTTTATTAAAGGTTCAAAGTTCAAAGTTTGCTTTATTGTCAAGTATACTATACGTTTTCAGCATACATGGAACTTCAGTCCTCCCGGACCCATGGTGCAAAAAGGCAATAGATAATAAGACAATAAGACTGTAGGACAATAAGACAATGAACATAAAGAGCATAATGTGATGAAGAGCATAAGGTTGACATCAAACAATAAACAATAGACAATAAACAATAAACAAACAAGACACTTATTGCAATGTAATCAGGCTGTGCGTCAATGGATCCCCTTTCATTCATTCATTTATTCATTGTGGAAATCCTCTGTTTTCGTCACATACACAATGACTTGCATATTTAGTATCAATAAAATTCTGTCATGAAGTAGCTGAATATACAATTGTGGAAAAACATTATTAGACCACCCTTGTTTTCTTCAGTTTCTTGTTCATTTTAATGTCTGGTACAACTAAAGGTACATTCGTTTGGACAATTATAGTGGTAACAACAAAAACATTTCATAATACTTTAATTTCAGTGCTGATATATATCCATTTTCCATGTTTTCTTCAGTTCTTACGTCAATATTTATGTCATTGTACTGAGAAAAATAGTGCTTTGAGACTTTCAGTGTTTTCTTTTCTGTCTGTTTTAGTCACATGATACACACAGGAGTTAGTACTTGATTACATAACCATTGGTTCTGATGACTTTTGATGGTCGAATAATTTTTTCCCCATCTGTAAATTGTAGTATAGTGTGGAAATCATAAAAGAGAGCAGGTGGTAAAAACAAACTCACAGCTCACGTCCAGGTAACATTCAGGGTCTTGCTGCAGAATGGGATGCGGCCTGTGGTGCGTCATAGCCCGGGGCATCTTGTTCTCGCTGCAGCAGGTGTCACTGAGGGAGGTTAAAGCAGTAATCCCTGCTCCTCCTGCAGCCAAACTAATAGAAGCTTGTCAAAACCCTTTCTGTTCAATTAATTTTTACACTGCTCACTTCTTGGTCACGAGATTTAAATGCGTTTGACCTGAACGCCACATATATGTCTTTATATCTATAATTCTATCAAGGATACGCAGCTGGATATCAATGAAAATGCATAGATTTCTCACATAAACTTGGAAGTAACCTGAGGCTTTACTTTTTTCAAGGTTGTTGTGGTCATATCATATGCACCATTAAACACATGAACACTGATTTGTATCTTTTCCACACTACACTACACTTGCCTACACCTTGGACAGATTGGCTTTGCATCTGCTATGATGGATTATTATGTCTCTCGCTGTGTCTTTCTTATTCCTAGGACACCTCTCACAGCAGTTTTTGTACTTTGTCAAAGTCACAAAGTAATAGAAGCAGCGTAAATTGTCTGGTTATAGTGATGGATGTTAAGAGATGATAGATGGAAAAATTGACAGATCGAGGGCTCTGTTAAGTTCAAGACGACACGGTGTGACTTTTTGATGTTTTTTCCGGTCAACCTTCATGATCTTGCATTAATATTTGCTTTAACTAGTGGGAATTGGAGCCTGTTAACATGTATGTTAACTATGTGTTGGAGGCAAACTTGCATCGGTCACTGAGTTCTAAATCCATTGGAAAATGAGCCATCGTATACACACCTGTCAATCAAAGCTTTTCAGATCATTGTGAGATCTTACTTTTGGATCCATCAGATCACTTATGACAATTTTCCGAATACAATTATCAATCCAGAATGACTCTTGAGGAGAAAAAATGGAATGAGTGTTTTTAGATAGTCAGTACAACAGGGAAGTAGGGTGTTTTGGAGCAGCCTCTAGTGGCTGTCAGTGGTGTTGCATCTTAGGAACTTCTGCACAGGCTTCATTTTAGAGCTGAAGACCATGGCACTTACTGATATAGGTAACACAAGCTATTAGATATCATAAGAGGTTTCCTCCTTTCTTTACCTTCCTGACCCACGTTCACAGACTTACTCAGAAATAGCTGAACTTTTGATTTTAAAGACACATCTTATGATGCCATATATTCATATTCTACAAATATCTAAACTACAGCAGCACCAGCAATATTTCCTAAAAATAATATCAAACCTCTTATACAGTTTGGTCAACTTCTATATTATTCATACATCTACATAATAATAATGTCTTTAAAGAGCGCCTTCCGCTAAAAACACTTTTTTTTTTCCAAATTTTTTTTGGTAACAGTTGAAATTAATAACAAAATACTCATGCTTTAATGGTATCATGGTATAAAAATATATTGAATACAAATATTATCATCTTGTTTTCTTAAAGAGCTCCTTCCGCTAAAAAACACTTTGAGTATCTCTTTTTACAATGTGGTGGGTCATAACAAGCAGTATATGTACGCAGCACCCCAAGCCGTGAAATTTGACCTAAATGGGTTTATTTGTCATTGAAAGGTTAA
>JAPSES010074583.1:0-10324 GCA_029822895.1 Maxillicosta whitleyi
ATTACCATTAAATTTATTAGTAGATTATTATGTTTAATGCATATTAAATAATAATATGATGCTTTCATTATCAGGGCGTGAGCCATTGAAATGCAAATTTTTTTTTTTTTAAACCCCCCACGATATCATCGTCCATCGCGATGTTTTACAGTGAACATCGTCATCAGCCACTTATGGCAACATCGTCCAACCCTACCTCATTTAAATCCTCCGCAGTTTTAGGTTGTCAGGTTTTATGAGGAAAAACTTGATTTATAAAAGCTAAAAAAAAATAAAAAAAAGATGATTATAATCAGTTTTATTCTTGTTCACCACAAACCAGTAATGTTGTGGAACCCCTTGTAGTGCTCCATAATTAGCCTCAGAGCTCAATCAAAAGCTTGAAATAGTGTAAAAAAAAAAATTGTAAATTGGTTCCTTCTTTTGCTTGTGTCAGTGGACATGATTTTCTTTCCTAGTTTTCCTTTGTTTAGTTTACGTTTAGCTTTAGTTTTCATTAATTGTAACAAACTGCTGCTTTCTGGTCTGTTTTGTAGGTTTTTCTATTTTTGACAGAAAAGATCTTGATGTTTGACTGTTACCAAACGCAGACAGATATGCAAATTAAGACCTGTGGTCAGTCATCCATGTAGACTTTTTGTAGGGGGTTTGTCTCAGTATTTTATTTTCTAAATGAGACTGTCCTCTTGATTTGTGACACCTTGTTCTAAGCACCTTCATGTTTCACTGCCTCTGTGTAATTTCCGTTTTCATTTCCTCCTCACATGGCAATATTGGCACATTGGTGGTTGTTTCCCAGTAGGACGTTATCGGCACATATCAGTGGTGTTTCTTAGTCTGGCGTCGCTCCTGTCAGCTGTAGAGCACAGCCCCCCCCCCATTGTCCAGGCCAGCCCTTATCTGCTTCTTCAGCGTGCTCCAGATAAATTCACAGGGATCGGGGGTTGAGGGAAGAATGGGGGTGGGTTTGGTGCTGGGGGTTTATGTCGGGCTCTAAGACAATTCATGAAGACAGGGAGGTTAAGATGAGCGGCAGCTGCTTAAACCCACTATCCCAGCCCTTGTAAAATGGTAATGAATTCTATAAATAAAAAGTACGATTCCCAGGGCTGTGACGAGAGTCCCAGTGATGAAGACACTCCACCGACCATTAAAGACCATGTCGCTATGAATTTGTCCTTCCTCTACCCTTTCTGCTCTGTCTCCTTCCCTCCTCTAATGTCTGTATCCTCCAACTTTTCATAGATTTACTGTTTTTATCCAGTTTTATATATAGCTGGATGATAATACTGATGTAGGTCATTTCATATCCAGATAATGTATATCATGTAGCACTAGTGTTGTCAAACAATTAAACATTTTAACCAGATTAATCACAGAGTTGCTGTGGATTAATTTTGATTAATCATTTCATTTGACATGAACAAACAGACTCAAGGATGAAGGGAATATATATTCACTTAATGTGTTTATCGCAAGCTGGCAACACATTAGCCAAAGTGCTAGCAGAATCCCCGTACGCTTCATGTTAATGTGGTATTTTAAGATGGAAGTGCTTCAGTGAAAAGAAACCTCCTCCTGCAGAGCGTGTACAGAGTGTAATACTTTATGTGGGTTGACTCTTCTGGTTTGCTTGTCCTCATATTTCCATCCACAGGAGTATGCTGTTTAGTGTCTTCCATCTTACGTTGGTTCTGCTGCTGTCACTACTGGATCAGCTGATCATATGTTCATGCACTGCAGTAATTGTACTTGGACAAACTGGCCAAAGTGTGTTGGCAGTTATTCTGCGCTGCAGATGGGTTAATTGTGTTAAAATTAATGATGATGATGGATTAACCCATGTTAATGCATTAATGTTGACAGCCCTATATAGCACATAATCTGAAACGGTCTTAACCATTTCTAAAATTTGATTTCTTACAACATGATGAATAAAATGCAGTTCATATTTTTTCCCAGAACTTTTGTGCAATTTTTCAATTAAGCCTGTCAGAATGTTCATGAATAAAATATTAGAAATAGGCATATAGGAAACCCCTTACAAACAGTTTTCTGCCCCATCAGGATGAGTCAAGTGCAACGACCTAGTTTCTTGACTGTAAATTGGTGCCACACCTTTTTCTGCTTTTTAATTGGAAGTATTTACTTTATCAAATCATGTTAAGGTTGTATTTAGGTAGTGACTGGGTAGCTCAGTGGTTTACGCCACTGACTTTGGTGCGGAAGATGGTTGGTTCAACACCCAGGTGGCCTTGGGAAAGGTTCTTTACGCTATACATCCCAATGTGGCCACAAGGGGGCGCAACCCTCATTGTGCCGGTTCCAAGCCCGGTAGTGTCAGGAAGGGCATCTGACATAAACACCTGTGCCAAATCAACATGCGTATGTGATTCGCTGTGGAGACCCTGAAGGGAGAAGCCAAAAGAAACTTATTATTTAGGTTCTACTTAAGTGAGATGAAACTTCAAAAGTTTACTACAACAGGTTACAGCTTTTTAGTGTAACACTGTACAGCACTTTGGCCAGTCCTATCTGTTTTAAATGTGCTATATAAATTAAACTTACTTACTTCACAAATTTCTTTTTTTTTTATTTTTTTTTTACAAAAGATACAAAACAGTACAAAGCTACACATTTCACATTTAAAACTGCATAGTTTATGTAGAAAAGCTATATATAAAAAAAAAACCTCACTACAAACATAACATTACCATTGGTTAATAAGGCTCTGTCACCACATCTCTAAAGTAAACATTGAAATTTAAATATTGTTAATATTTTCAGAGAATGAAGAAAAATAAAGCTGTAAATGAATGTGATTTACACCATAGTGAACTAAACAACAGAGTGCTAAGATGCTAAATACATTCCATCATCCAATTGTAAATACCATCACATCCCACAGCCCTGTTTCTAATCTGATTGTTTACCGTATGTGGCAGTAATATATATTTATATTATTTATTTTTTTGGTGGAAAATGGCATCATTACCAAACCCAGAGTTAATTGAATCAGCATTATTGTGGGCATGCTTTGTAGCAATTGGCCTTAATGGATATTCGCTGCAGTAGCATATAAACATATTCCCCAAGGGCTCATCTAAAAGCTGTCAAATGCTCTGGCGGCCAAGTAAAACGCCTGTCATTCGTCACCCCTTCATCACTTAATGTTCAATTATGTCAAAACAGCCTTTGGGTCATACTCGGTGGGAATTGATAGCGGCTCCATGAGATGCGTAGCGCTTTCAGGCTGCATTACACTGCCATCCCTGTGGTTCAGCAGTCCCACCCTCCTGCTACATTAAATAAACCAAACTCACTCTCCAGGCTCGGCGAGCCTCTTTTTTAACCGGAACCAAGTTATGAAGTTATCCTCCACAGTGCCCAAAATAATTGATGTTCTTCAGCGCGGTCACAGGGGATTGGCTGGGCTGTTTATGATGGGGGTGAGCGTCTGGGCTGTTTAATTTGCTCATTCCACAGCCCCCAGACTGCAATTTTATCATAATGAATCACTAATGTTTATTCCACCATCATTGCCAGTCCAGGAAAGCGTTCCACACTCTTCAAAAGCTCTGCCGCTAATGTGTTTTTTTATTTTGTTTCTTTTGTGCTTCGTTTACTTGGTTGGAAACAGTCCTTCTTCCAAGCTTGAGTAAGCGTATGCATGTATGTCTCAATGGGAATCAAACCAAAATATTAACATTTGCTGTTAAGTTGATGACAGAACACTATAGATTAGTGCCATCTGTCACGCATGGTGTACATCTGGCTGACGCTACTTTATTGAAATAGTTGAAATGTGACTGAAATGCTAAACCAGAGCTGACGCCGCCACCGGGGCTTATACCAGACCAAATGCAAGGGTAATTGCATCAAGGATATGCAAATCTCCAAAATGGTAAACAGAAATAAATCCTGGTGTCATTCACCTCTTCCACCTTGCTGAGCTTTCTCCTCGTTACTGTTGCCAAAAATAGCTGCTGACTTTAGCTCCCCATGGTAAGACTTGGCTTTTCAGACTTTACTCCCCCAAGGATGCTCTTTAAGGTCAAAGGGCGGGGAAAGAGGCTTATGATCCTGTCAGGCTCCCATCAGGACGCTTTAGCTTGGCTGGCACAAGGGTCAGGGCAGGTTAGTTGTCAAACTGACTCCTGGTTTGGGGCTTTATTGCTCTGCTGAAGCCTCTCCTCAACCACACAGCTTAACCTCATGTCTGTCTACGAGACCTCCGACAAATCTCACCATGAAGTCGATATAAACACCATCCGCTCTTCGCATTTCATAAAAACTGACATGTGCTCTTTGTAGAATGCGTTTCATTGAATTAAGCCACTGATGGAACATTTTTCCAGCTTTGTGTCGATGTAACTAATGCATGACTTTGTCCATAAACTGCTGAAATATGTCCAAGATAATTTAATTTCAGAACAGAGCTGACAGTTAGACAGTCTATTAGTTGATTAGAGGAAATTACAAGTGTTTGTGTTTTGTTTTGTTTTTTTTGTTTTCATTGATTCATGGCTTTAATGATGGCACCTGGTGCTTTTGAATAAATGATCAACAGTTTCACTGGTGCTTTACATAATGTTTCATTGAGATAATGATCATAATATATTAACTGATGAATGTAGTGTTGGTGGTGGCTGATTTTTGAAGTCTTAACCCACAAGTAATTTACATGTTTGTTTGAGAAAGGATTTATTAAAGATGAGATTATTGTCTAAAGCATTAGTTCCTAAAAGGTTTCAGCTTCAGAAGTAAAAGCTTAGTTTGGTATTTGTGTCATCAAGGATAATAATTTTAAGTTTTTTAAGGTGGACTCATTGCACTTTGATGGAATCTTGGGACAATCTTGTAATATTTTTTATTTTGTTCCCATCTTGTTGCATGTTTTGCATAATTTTCTTTTATATTGTTTTTGCGTAATGGCTTTTTGAAGTGTATTTTGAATCATGCTCATCTTGTTAAATTGTTCCTATCCTAATTTTAATGTTGTTTTTTTGTCTGACATTACTGCTTTTATGATTGAGAACTCTCTTCTACATGTCACACAGCTTTGGTGAGGTCAATATTTATTCCTGAGTATTTTCTTTCTTTTTTAGGGAATCAAATGGATCCAATTTATGTTATGTTATTATTATATTATTATTTATGTTATATATTTTACTCTGATAGCTGGTGAGAAAATAAAACCAGCACTAGTCCTAACTCTAATTAACACAGGTACTTTTCTGAACATGTGTGTACTTCCTCTGTTTTCTGTTCACATGACCTTGGTTTTACTAAATATCGCTGTTCACACAACAACTCAAAACTCCAAACACGTCCAAAGTCTCAGGCAAACAATAGTTGTTGTCCAACCTGTGGACACTGTGGCTAAGACTGGACGTAGCAGAAGCAGAGGCTTTAATCTGTCATGAAGATGTAGTTCTGTTGTGAAGGTGCATTACCCTCAGTGTTGGTTGTGTGTCTGTTTGTCCATAAGTCCGGTCCGGTTCCTTCCCAAAGGTATTGGTGCTGACCCCCCATGTTCTTCAGGTCATGCATTGATTTCTGCCCCTGGATTCGATGTTTCAGGTGCAGCTTTGTTACATAAACACATAATAAACATCAGCTAAATGGGGTGCGACACCATTGATTAACTGTCACGGTTATATATACACACACTGGAGTATATTAAATTTTATTTTTTTGTGACTTGTGAATGAGAGGCCTGAGCTTAAAGAAGAAAATATAGTTTTTTTTTTTTAAAGTATCCACGTTTTATTAACGGGTATATGTGTTAGAAAGTCATTTGTAAATAGTTTCAAGTTAACTCAACTCAGGGTTTCTTGATAATTTGATTGAATTAAATGACTGAGTCATATCAGAAAAAGCAGTCAGTCCATGACATCTAATATTTTCTGCTGTTAAAACTATAAATCACTGAGAACCAACCTGCAGATCATCCATTTTCTGCTTTAATTAGTGAAGTAACGTAACTTCCCTTTCTGTAATGTCCATTCTGTCTCCACCCACTCAACTCTCTCACCACTTACATCTCTGTCTTTCTCACTCCCTCTCATGCCGACTCTCGAGCGCCACAGCAACCCTCTCTGAGGGATTGGTTGCCAGGAGACAGGATTCACTCCCCATTGTATGCTGACAAAGGTGGAGGGGGCGGGTGGGCCGCAGGGGTTTACAATCAGCAGGACTGGAGAGAATTGGAGGCCAGGGGGACTGGCACTCCACAATCAGGGGTGTGTTAAGAGAGGGTGGGGGTGGCAGGAGAGTGGATGAGCAGTGAATGGTTATCGGGGAGGGGGGTTGGGGCTGCGTCGACACCCCAAATTCCTCCTAGTCATTCGTCATTCCCGGCCTCCCAGTAACAGGGCTGGGATGTGCTGTGTCAGGAAACGATCATTATTATTAAGATAGACTTTCTAATTAGCCCCCCCCCCATTGCCCGACTCCACTTCTACACAATTTAACCACACAAACACAGACACACTGGGCTCAAATGGTAATGTTTGTCTGCGACGGGTGTGAATGCGTGGCCGTATTTACTGTTTTTCCCTTGGACAGTAATGAGCGTCCCTTATCAGCCCATTATTTTACCTTTTAGGACGAAGGCCAGTTTACTCAGCTCTGGTGCCATTACTCTAAATAAAAACTGACTGTCACACATACGCCAGTGCTTTTATGGAGCTCTCTTTCACTGAGGCTCAGACTTTGAGCTCAGTGACATTATTTCTGTTCAGAGGACTCTATGCACACTGAGTTAATGATTACACTTGGCGCTGCCTTTCTAAACATGCCAGTGGAGTTTGTTTGTGTTGCAGGAGGAGGATTCCAGCCATTTGTGTTGCGATCAATCACTGGGTGTTTGGTACTAAATCTGCATCATTTCCTTCTGACGCTGACTCTTATTAAATCAGTCATGGTTTTCTGCTCAAATTAAAATTGCTTAATGTTTGTAGACATGGATCTCCCTCTTAAACACTTTGAAGTTGTCATTATTTGCTGTTTACTCTGCTTGTTGCATCGTTGCCTACATGCTTGGTATTGACAAAACACTGATGGCCATGTTGCTTTATTGGTTATTAGCAATCATACAGACCATAATTACTGCAGTAAAAATGACAAATCTTTGTCTTAACACAACTCCAAGTCATAAATGGGGCTCACGCTGTCGGGGGCCAACTACAAGGGTATTTCCCTGATATCCCCTCAGTCCTCTGTTATATAGAAATCTGTCTATTATAATTATTAGACAATCATTATGAACTCAGTTTGAGCTACATGGACCTGATATTGGTAGAATAATGACTCCACCTGGTGAATGAAAAGGAGCCCATATGAACTCTGGATGATAGAACATGGACATTTGGAAGATGATTGGTCTATTATTGCTGGATTTATGCTGCAAAAAACCATAATTTTCAACTACAGCAGTCCCATTTGAATGACCTGTAATACTCCCAGAGAAGATGTAATCCATAGGGTTCTTCCACTATGATAGTTATCAGAGGAGTAGAAATCAGACCAAATCTGTCTGAGTTCATGACAAAACATCAAGGAGATCTGGTGGAGGTGTTCGGAGTAAAACCATGTCATTGTAGTTATTTATTCAAAAAGAACTACTTTTTTAAAAAAAATTAGGGCTGTCACGATTAGTTGATTAGTCACGATTATGTTGACAACAAATCGACAACTAATTTAGTAGTTGACGCATCGTTTTTTTTTTTTTTTTATCTGTTTGCTTTTCTCTCAAAACTGCGGCTGCAGCTTCCACTGTGTTTCTGTCACACACACACACACACACACACACACAGTAGTGGTCATCGGCGTCAGCCCTAACTTTCACTGATACCATAACAGCAGCATGACTACCCGGCAACGAAGCTCCAAAGTTCGGAGCAGTTTAAGAGAAGTGGTGAGAAAATCGAACAGTGCAACATTTGCAAAGCTGAAGGTGTTTATGACGGTAGAACAGTGGCTATGCACGAGCATCTGAAGAGAAAGCATGTTATTGTGGATGATTCAGAAGAGGCTCCGTCGTCTCGGTTAGCAAACCGGCTAGTTATCTATTAATATTAGAGTAAACAGTGAGCTTTGTTGGTACTTACTCATAGTTACGTTTCAATGCTAAAAAAAAAAAAAAGTCCGGTCTTCTATTGATTGATTGTACTTTATTTATCTCATTGTCTGAGCAATTTCCAGTTACAACTGATCAGGACACGTTAAACACAGACAAACATGGGAATACAGATACAGAGCTGGAGTGAGATTCTGTAGGACCTGACATTGTCAATTATAACTGAATTTTCGGTAAAAGAAAATGCTAATATATGCTCATTTCCACAAACTAATGTTCAGCAAATATTACTAGTTGGGTGTTCACTGGCTGCAAGACATAATTAAAATGCAATTCCCCATAAGTAATTAAAATGTGCAACATTTGTCGATGCATCTCCCTGTGTCGTTTGTTCTCATAATAGAACTCCCTTTTACTTAAAATGTGTTTCCAAAAGTCAGATCTAAAGTAAAATCCTCCTGCCTTGAGTAGAGGTGTGATGGTTCATTGAGTTCGGTGTCAGCATCACAACCATCACATAAAGCTTACTTAAATGTCTTATTCTACATAATAATGTTCGACCTGAACTGTAAAATGGAGAAGCTGATTTTGTAAAAAAAACACAAAACGTGCTCTCATTTCCCCTCTGAATCATTGTTTCAACCTCTTCCTCCTCAGACTCTCATATATAATAGCGTATCATTACTGTTTGTTACACGCTTTTCCTGTGCTTTTATATTTTACCTCTTCATATCTACCTTTTATTCACAAACCAACTTTTCCACTTTCTCCAAGTCTAGTTCTTTCACATTTTTTTGCATTTCCACTTTTCTTCTGCACAAATTGATTCTACTAAAATGAGCTGGATGGAAGCGTGCCTAATGATACGACTGGCTGCAAATACAATGTCACATAATCGCTCGGTCTCCCTGTTTACAAGCCAAAGTCTATTGCCTTTTTGTTAAAGTGACGAATGGCTGAACTCCATTATCATGTGTCATTTGTGTCACACAGAAGTGGCTCTACAAGAAGCGTAAAAAGGCAGCACTTTGCATTTATTACTCAGAATGAAGACATAATTTTAGAGGTTATGGCATCTTATTAATAATACTGGACCACTTTTATGACAGCTGCATGTGTTAGCAGTACACACGGTGTGCCAGGTTTCCATTTTTAAGGGTGAAACCGCCAGGCTTCCTCTGCTGAGCTTTAGCGTTAGCATTGACTGGTTGAAGCAGGTCTGGTGATTGAATATGAAATCAGCTGGTTTGTTCATTGTTCTGCTCTGACTCTGGTGTCATCTGAGACACCGGCAGCTTCAGGATAAACAGGTCTATCAGCCCGCAGATGATGGTAGCCTGAGACAACGCCTTTGTGTCGGTCCTATTGCAGCCATGTTGGATGAACTGGGCTGAAGTGTAATTTAAACAAACGCAGCCCGAGGCCTCGGAGGTCGTCCATAGATTCACCGGGTCCATGTGACTGAGTTCCCTCATTACCTGTCAGAGCATGAGTCGCTCTGATAAACTGCTCCGCCTCAATACTTTCTTTTCCTCACTGAAGGCAAATTTCTCCGCCTTTCTCTGCTACTTTGAAAAATGCCCGAGCTTCTTTAAGTGCTTGATGAATTGACACAGCTTTCCGTCATGCAGATGCCAAGCTCCATATCCGATCTGACAGTGATCGACACATATCTCAGCTCTCTCCACACCGCTCCCTGTTTGTCTTGTTTCTGCTGATGGCGATGGATCGCTCTCATCAAGGGCGTCTGTCAGAATCTGTGGGCTGAAACAACCATCTGCAGAACCAGCAGCCAGGAAAAAAGCTCTGCTGTGCTTTCAAATACTTATAGGCTCAGAATTTCACAATGGTGGGTGTGACCCAGACCGTCAGTGTCTATATGTGGGCACGCATCTGTTGTGAGTTGTCATTCGGGTAGCTAACGGACACGAGGAAGCAGAGACCTGGACCTGGAGATGTAAAAGTCCTGCTCCAACATTCTGTTTGTTGGTTTGACCACATATACATTTGTCTCAATATATGTGAAATATGGACAGCGGAAAAAACTAGTCATGGAAAAACACAGCTCTTATTAGAGGTGGGCGATGTGGAAAAAAATTTATATCATGATTTTTTGGCAAAATATCACAATTCGATTTTTTTTATCACGATTCTCGAAAAAAAAAAAAAAAAAGACAGATTTTTTTCAACAGATTCTGGTTTTAATGAATGTGGTTGCAAGGCAAGCAGCACTGAATACAA
>JAPSES010074584.1:0-10324 GCA_029822895.1 Maxillicosta whitleyi
AACATCTCACCTTCAATTTCTAGCTTCAGACTCATCACTCTATCTGACACTCTTTTTACCTCCAGAACATTCCTAACGTGACGGATGACATTGAGAACCTGATAGCAGACCAAACCGGAGTGTGTTCAAACAGATTTATTGTCCACAGAATAAAGATTTTACACAGTTCAGAGTCTCAGTATGAAAGCACCTCAGTGCGTTATGAAACAGTCCAATAGGGGCAGGCTTATTCAGGGTCAGTGTCCAGTCCAGGGTCCGTTAATCAAGGTCCAACGGGGGCTCAGGCGTAATGGAAGGCGAGTCAAACCAGGGGGGAGCAGGAATGGAGCAAAGTCTTTCAGGCGTAGAGTTGGAATCAGGAGGGACAAAACAGAAGTGTAGTCGGGTGGAAAAAGGGCCTTAGGCATGGGACAGGCATGAACGATAAGGAACAGAAACAGATCAAAACACTGGAAACACACAGAGAATAACGCTGGAGAGTTAAGCTAGAGCAATAACAATCTGGCAAGGAGTCAGCCAGTGAGGATGCTTTAAATACCCTCTCAGTTAATGAGAGACACATGCCACTCATTAAGTGACAGGTGTCCCTCCTCCAATGACAGGAGCGAGGGAGAGTGAGAGAGAAAGAGTAAAAAGAAGGAAGAAACAGAGAGAGAGAAACCCCCAAATGTGACATAACAAACTCCTCCTTCAGGATAACTCCTATTCCATTTTTCTTCAGCTTGAACCCTGCTCCTAAATTTCTAGCCTTGCTACCTACCTACCTAGTCTTCTGGACACACAGTTTGTCTACCTTTCTTCTCTGCATCATGTCAACTAACTCTCTACCTTTTCCTGTCATAGTTCCCGTATTCAAAGTCCCCAAAGTCCTCTTCTGTCTCTTCCTGCGGACATACATTCCTCCTCTCTTTCTTTGACCAACAGTAATCAAATATCCACCGGCACCCTGTAGGTGAACAACACCGATGGCGGTTGTTGTTAACCCGGGCCTCAACCGATCCGGTATGGGAGTCATTGATTTGATTCGCGTATTGATTTGGCAAAGTTTTTACGTCAGATGCCCTTCCTGACACAACCCTCTGTATTTATCCGGGCTTGAGACTGGCACAATAAGACACTGGCTTGTGCCCCCTTTTGGCTACATTTAAGGAATAATGAAGTAATGGTACTAATGTAAGGAGTGATGTTCAAAGGGATCCTGTGGATGTGGACAGGTGTCTGGATCAGCATACGTTGTTGTAACGTTCTAAAAGTGTTGTTGTAATGTTCTAAATGACATGTTTCTTTCACCTTACATGTGTTTTTATTGTATCTGTATTGTATTTGCACCTTTGTTTTTGAGAAGAAGTTAACTTTCATTATCTGTCCATTAATTATCATTATTATAAATAACAAATGCTTAAAACAGTGTGTTTTAGTAAAAAAAAAAAAATAAATAAGAGTTGAAGTTTTTTTTAGCACATTTATTATCAGAAATAGCTGTAAATGTCCATAATGAAAATTTTTCAGATTGCAGACAAACTTTCAACTACTTTACATCTGCACTTTGATCTCTGAACATTCAGTATATATGGCATCATATGTTTTTGTTAGTTCCAAGTGTTTTTTTTTTCTGTGTGTGGAAGTCTTTGAAGAAGTTCCTTTTGACTTGTAATAGAGTCCCACATTGATGTTGTATTATGTATGTGTTATATTGCGCCGGAAAGGTCAGGATGTGAGCTTTTTCATGCTATTTGAATTTTGTGGATAGTGCAAACAGTCATTTAAATGCAGTAAAGTGCAAAAACGCTGCGCCAGAGAAATCGCTAAAGGGTCTCTTGAAGTCCTTTCTTAGAGTTTCACTGCTCCATTTTGAGTCTTTTATAATCTGTGTTGTTAGAATTTCACATTTCATAGAGCCAAAACAATACTTAGTTGTACAGAAACCTGAAACAAAAGAGGCAAAGAAAGGAGTTGACAGCACACGTACACCTACAGTACAACCGTGAGCAAACACAGAATAAACCCACTACAGAGACTGACATGGCTGAATTAAACTTTTGTTCCAGGGGAGTGATATAGAAATGGCAGGTTTCATGGATGGTGCATTGGCTACAGCAGCTTTTATTAAAAAAAAAAACCAAAAACCCAACAACAGGACAAAACAGCTTTCCCACATCCACAGTCAATTTGATTTGATGACTTTGACCCTTTTCACTCACACATACAGAAAGTTTTATAATTTCACTTGCACAGACTTTGGAAAACATAGCTTCAATACTAGCTCCAAAAACAACATCTGAAAGTCAAGTGTCCATGTAAATAGTGTTAATTGTCTGAGGGAATGAAGTCTTGATTAGTTGCCAGGCCCCTTTGATTGTGTCCTTCAACATATCAGCGTCTAATGTAGGAGCAAAGTGAAATATTTTAAAAGCAGCACCCAGTGTAAACAAAACCTAATTAAACACCATTGAAAATGTCTTTAGTCACAGCTCTTCAAATATCATAGCTTTTAAGAAGCTAAATTTAATACAAGGAAAGGGAACTAAGCTGTAAATATGGACTTGGGAAAATATAATTAATTTCTTTTATAGGTTAATTACTTTTTTCCCCACATCAAAGTTTAGTTTAAGGAATTTATTTCTTACAGGAAATGAGGGTTGAAGGACAGAGGGTGTTGTATATTGTTCAGACTGAGTGATGTTGAAGTGAATGGAAATATATCAAGTTGACAACTAGAAATGCCTAAAATTGCATAACATCGTGGGAGGGACAAAATATATATATATATATATATATATGTAAGAAACGGTGGTAAGTGGTCTGGCCCTAATTCAGATTGATTGTTTTTTTTTTTTGCAGCAAAAATACAACAAGCAAGAAAAAAGACATGAAAATAAAATAAATATATAGAGAAAAATAAGAAATCTGGTGTTCATATAATAATAAAGAATAAAATAAAAATTGTGGGATATTCTATATCCCAACATCCATGCTCTTGCTTTATTGTTCCATAAGTGATTTTCAATCAAAATCAAATCAACACATGCATTGTAATTTAATATAGAACCAATTCCCTTTTTCATCTGATATTTCATATTTAATGTGCTATATTATTATTATTATTATTATTATTATTATTATTATTATTTTATATAATTGTTAATTGTTAATGTAGTCTTGTACCTTGTTCTACTTTTCTGCAGATAAAAAAATAAACTCACAAAACAGCAGCATAGTAGCAAAGTAGGAAAAACATGCTTTGATATTAATCTGTGTGTGGTTGGTGTGTTAGCTGCTGCTTCAGGTTTTACTCTTTAACAAGTCGAGCAGCCTTTCCCTTTTCCTCTGACAGACTTGCATACGTTGTTGGATTCTCCGTCTGTTCCTCTCTCTGTGTTTTCCCTTTGCTACCTGTTACTGAAGTCATTCATTCACTTTTAAAAACAACTCAGAATTTCAGCCAAAGTAGGTCCAGAAAGCAGACCTTGGATTTCACATAGTAACTAAGAATCATTTATTTATCCAAAAACAAGAAACAGTCTCTGTTTACAATTTTTATAGAAAAGTCTTTGTGTTGCTCTCTTTTGTATCCGTAAAAATTCCAAATCTTTTGAAAAAAAAAAAAAAAAAATCAGTGGGTTGTGGAAAAATTTTATCAATATTTTTTTTATATTTTAAGTTTGACATTTAACAGAATAAATGATTGATTGATTGATTAATCAATGAACAATGTTACATAAATTAATATGAGTTATTAGTTGCTGCCCAAGAAGCACATTGTGACTGTGCGTCCCCATCTCTGAGTGCAGACAGTGCACACGCACACACTACGCACCGTACCTGTGCTCGCCACTCACAGTACACACACACATGCTCACTGCCACCCGTCAAACATTTGAATCATTTTCAGATTTGCTCTTCCGCATAGACACCAACATACTTCACCTCAAACAGTTGCCGTAGTTCAGACGAGGGTGCACACTCATAGGTTCGACACACAGGATTACACACACACACACACACACACACACACACACACACACACACACATCTCACTCACCGTGCCATCTCCATACTGCCAGCAGTCAGATGCTGAGTTGTCCAACCAGGGACGGAGCTACCCACGTCCCTTAAAAAAGAAATCCTGGGCACGGAAATGGTCACCTGACTGATTAAGTGACTGTTAAATATAATTATGTTGATTTCTCTTTGATATGGAAGATATTTTGATGTACCTTTAGAGGAGGTGATAAAGGGAGTATTTCCCCCTTGTGTTCTTTCTTTTCTCATGTCTATACCTGTTTTTCAGACCAAATTATAACATTTCAATAATTGTGTGTCATGCCCAGTAGGAGGGGCTTGTCCTTTATATGTCGGCCATTTTTTGGCTTTGAGGGAAAGAGCTGATGGTGCATTGTGGGTGCCTGGTGCTTGTATGTATGTATATGACTTATTGTGTTTTTTGTGGTGTGTATTTTATTCATGTGAATAACATGAGAACTTTGATAAACCTAAAAAAATTTTTTTAAGAATAATAAGTGCAATTTTAACAATATTCTGGCTCAGTTTATCTTTAACAAATGTACATGAAAACTTACAGATCACAGTGGATCTACAAATACACAAAACATTTAGAAACAGACAGAATATTGGTCCAACTACACCCGAGTGTCTTAAGAAGTTTCAGGTTATTTTTTTTATTATGATTATTTTATTATTTTTTTTGACAGTAAAACAAAGAAGACTGACTGAGGTGTTATTTAAAGGGTATTATGATGGTATTTTACTGGTTCTGATCCACTTTAGATTGAATTTAATTATTTTATCCTTGATTGATAATATTCTGAGCCTAATTTTTGCATTTTGCAAATTCATCCCACGGACCGTATTGGACGTGGGCTGGATTTGGGCCCCGGGCCACATGTTTGATACCTGTGGTCTAGACCACTGCACTTTTTAAAAAAAAAAAAATCAATTCAACTTTTTCAGATAACATTTGGTCCCACCCAAAAGTAGATTTTACTCTATGGCCATTGTCAAATTTTCAGAGTTAATTTTACTCAGTTCAGTGTCAAACTTAACACACACTGTTGAGAGTATATGATTACACTATATAGAACTATTTTTACTCTGTCTGGCAACCTGGCATATGCCAGCACTAATGGCAATGTGGTGGAATGATCCAGATGCACGGGCAGTAGCCTTGGAATCATTTTAGGGGTTGGGGTGCTGTGGGGGGTGTTGGACTAAATGACTGTTAGGTGCACATCACTTTGTCACACTGTGCCTAGAATTGGTGTGTATATTTATTTTTTTAACAGTTATTCTTCTTTCCGTCATACCAAAATTTTTGTATGTACATTCCTTTGACACATGGTAAATATAGACACAGTTTCGATGAGCAAAATTGCTTTTGGGTTTGATAAATCACTAATGCAAGAACTGTGAAGGAAAAGATGACTCAGAGTGGCATTACTAAACTGACTGTGATCTAGAAAAACTATTGTCGAAGTAATGTTGTGTGAATCTTGGAAGCACAACCAATATTGAATAATAATTTGGGCAGACTGTGTATTTGGATTATTCTGTTCATTTCATGAAGTTAATGCGCTGTTTCCTCTAACTGCATCTTGGCTTCTGCTATCTTAACCTTTTTCCACTTATGTTGTTCACTTGAATTTATAAGAAGATTCAAGGTGTAGCTTATGTTTATTTTGGTTAAATGTCTGAGAAGGACTGTTGATGTTTGTGTCTCATTTTTTTATTCTGTTCTTTACTGTACATTGTTCATGTTCCAGTGAACGTTAGTACAACGTTCTCATTGTTGAACAGCTGTGTGTGTGTGTGTGTGTGTGTGTAGTGTTCCTCTGCCAACGTGATGATGTCATCGTATGACGAGTTGACTGGACTTCAACTTTATTGACAGAAAAGTCAATCTTAAGAAATCTGAAGTCAGTAATGTTCTAAGCTACATCAGCAAATAAGAATAGAACAATTATAAAATTACAGAAAATTACAGAACATGAAATTTAACAGAGGTAAAAGAAAAATACAACTAAAATTGATTAAAAAAACAAAAATAAACATCAAATATGACAAAAATGGACAAATTATATTAACCGATGCAACATTAATAGTATGTATATTAATGAAAATTTCTAGAAAACAGTGCATTTGTCCACATTTGCCATTATATGAGCATTAAAAGACTCCTTTGGAAGTATCAGTCTATTGCAGGGTAGGGAAGTGAAAGGAAGAGAATGTGGAGGATGAGGCGAAGAGGATAAGAGGAAAGGCGAGAAACGTAAGGTGAAACAAATAGAGCGAAGTAGCAGACAAACGATAAGAGTCTGAGACAGAACAAGATAGAGTGAGTTTCTTCTCAGAGCTCATCAGTGAAGGTCAACAACCTGCTGTCCCCTCTGAAAGCAACTCTTACCGCTGCCTGTCTCTGCACTTGTTTCCCAACATGAGCTTGGCTGAGGCTCTTTCTCTATTTTGATGTAACACAAAGACAACACATAAAAATGCAGGTGGCTCCAACCAAAGTAAGCCAACTTCTAAAGCACGTGTGTTCAAAGTGATCGGAGTTTGCCAAGGTCCCTGGATGAGTATTTGTTAAATGTCAGCACTGCAGCCAAGCCAACTGTTCTGTTCACTTAAAAGAAAGCGTCTGTGGATGCATGTGATGACAAGAGACAGAGAAAGCTCCATAACACTCTGATATGTGAAGAGTGAAACTTCAGCTAGCACAATAGAAATATGGCGTTTTCTCTTTTTGACTGAACATGAAACCATGCATAAATAATTTGCCTAAAGACAGAGACAGGAGCAACTCTCAAACAAACCAAAAAAATAAATAAATCTTCAGATTTTGTAATAGATATGAGAAAATGTTCAGATTCTGCCACTAAAATGATGAATCCTCTTGCATGCCCCCTGGTTTTGTGTAATTGGAAACTTTAGGGGGGTTCTCTGCATTTGTCATATGAAATGTGTTGGTTTGATGTTACTCGTACTGAGGACTTTAAGGGTTATTAAAGCCTGGGTCTTGTTTCCATGCTTTCATTATTATCCTGGTTGCCTTTGATACATTTCTATTCATCAAAGTCGCTGATGATTTTCTCAGCCATGTTAACTTGACCCGTCAAAGCAAAAAAAACAAAACAAAACAAAAAAAACCCCCACAACAATCAGCAGGTAAATTGTCTTAAATGTTATGAGATAATATCAAAACTCGATACCCTGGGACTGGATTGGAATAAAAGACTGACTACTTTCATTTGTTTGACTGAATGTCACCTGCATATATTTCTTGTCACTTATTAATACACAATGAAATGTGTTTCTGGAAGCTAAAGTTTTTTGGTTTTTTTTAAACCAAATTGTCCTTATAACAACATGAATATAAAGTCATACAGTTATATTTGTGATGACAAAGACACAGAATAGGAAATAATGAATAGTACATCTGGTTTTGAATGGTATAATTCTAATATTTTCTAAATATCAGTGTCTTCTCATACGATGTCCTTTTTTTTTCAGTCTTTTAACAATCAGTTCTATAAATAAATAAATAAACAAAGCTATTTTATTTGCCTAAAATCCTGGATTAGATATAGACAGACATGTGCAAAACAAGTTTAATACCATTGTTTTCTCTATTTTACTATCCACAAAAATATTAATATTATTATTATTTAATTGATGTGTTTGGCCTAAAACACTGTTTACACAAGGGTCAAATAGCAGAGAAAAAAAGTGTTTTACATACTTACATACAGACATAATTATGAACGTGTTTATCCAGTCGTATAATTTTAGTAAAGAAATACTATTGTCAAATAATGCTTTGGCTTCAGTTAATATAACCAGTTAACAATTAATTCAAATAAACATTTGTCCATGACACTGAAAGAAAAATCAAGATTTATATTTTTATGCATATCAGCATATCACCAATGTCTGATACCTAAATTATTGGATAGTAAGTATTTAGCATTTACTTAGTATAATAACATACTTTTTTTGGTGGCTGTTTTCTGTTGATAATTTGCTTCTGGTGATTGTATACCTGGAAAAAAACAAAAAAAACAAAACAAAACAAAAAAAAAAAAACCCATAAAGACCCAAACAACTGGCAAGCAAAATCATCTACTGATCTAAAATGTTTATTAACTTCTGATCTATGAATGATATGAAAACATGTAAATAATAGGTGTAAAATACAGTTGATCATCTTTTCATGTTCCATTCGGACGTTCAGAGTCTCTGTAGCGAACATGGAAACACCATCATCTTCTTCAGTATTGATTCACCACTAAAGCCCCTGGAGTTGGATCAATGACAGTGTTTGTAGATGCTTGTTTTTGTGTTCAAGTATTGATGTAACTGCTTAAAAAGTCATTTAAAAAAAAAAAAAAGGTTTTCTTAGTATTTTGTTTTAATAATAACCCTGAACTTTAATCTGAGCTTCAACGAACATCTACATGATCAGTAAATTAAATACAAGAAAATACATTATTTTCACTGAAAAAATGCAAGACACACAGGATAATATTAGAATAAATGGTGATAAATCATTTAAGAGGTTAAGTCCAGAGGAAATTAATTTAGGAACTGCCACAAAAGTAGCACTGTGTCTTTATGGGTTAATACGTTTGATTTTGGTGTGTGTGTGTGTTGGTTTTAATTCATTGGTGCATGTATGTCTGAGTGTGTCCCATTGCCTGTGCTCATATGAACATATGTTGTATGATCAGAGGGCAGAAACAGCTCACTTTATAATGTGTGTGCCTGAGCTCTGAAGGTTGTGTGTGTGTGGTGTGGTCACAGGCGGAAAAACAGCTCTGTTTTGCGCCTGAGTGTGTCTGAACATGCCTGCGTGTGGTGTGGTTGAAGGCTGAAAAGTGCCTCTGGTTCACATGGGAACAAATGACAGGATCTGGTTTAGTGAGCCTATCTCTAAAAAGATGAAAGAAACCAAACTAGTGAAAAACACACATAGGAATTATAGCCAAGGCCGTGCCAGACCTCCCACTGTGACCACTCTGTAGTGTCAGATGGTCAGTCGATGGTCACCAGTTTTTACTCGGCTTCTCTTCAGCAGTAATGAGCCACCACAACTAAAAATGTGACAAATCCAAACCAAATTAGAGTCTGTCCCAAGCAATATTGGACAAAATGGGAACAACAACATCCACATTAGTGGCTCCACAGTCGTCACCTGCTACAGCTAGACTCACCAATTAACAAGCAAGGACCGAGAATCCCAGATTTAATATGTACTGTTACCCTGGAAATCAGTACTGTCAACGTCTGATCTCGACAGTATAAGAAAAAAAAAAAAGCCAGAAAAAAATATCACTACATCTTAACCAGGATGTGAAATGCAAACATTGCATCACATAACCCCAGCTGTAATGAAAGACCAGCAGCATAAGTCATATCCAATTAAATATTGTATATATGAATATTTGGAAAAAAAAAAAAAAGGATAAGATTGTATTGATCCTATCATGGGGAAATGTCAATAGTATAGAACAAAGATTCTGAACCATAGGGCCACGGACCAAACTTGGGCTACAAGCGCCATCTAGCAAACTTTCAGTTTTGCACCAGTGGGTCACGAGACTAGTTAGCTTATTAGCTTTACTTATACAATAGTTAGGTCCGCTCAAATTAGTTAGCAATTTCTGATTGGACAAGATGCATTCCAAGCAGCACAAGAAGTTTCTTTTGGCTTTTCCCTTCAGGAATCGCCACAGCGAATCTGATTTGCATGTTGATTTGGCACAAGTTTTTCCATTGGATGCCCTTCCTGACAAAACCCTCTGTATTTATCCGGTCGTGGGACCGGCACGCTGGGGCACTGCTCTTTGTGGCTACAGGTATAGGTGTATATAGCGTACAGGTCCTTGCCCAAGGTCCCACCTGAGGATCGAACCGGCCATCTTCCACACCAAAGCCAGTGGTGTAAATCACTAAGCTACCTAGTAGGAGTGAGGATGTCTACTGATGACTCATCAAAGTTAAAAATCACTCCGCCAAAGATGCAACAGACGCTGTTAACTTGAACTATTTTGTGCAGCGGAGACTGGAGCGAAATGAAATACAATAAAACCTTACAACCCAATGTAAGAATTGTGTCTATAAACTAATGTGTTGGCAATGGAACTGTTCTATAAAAGCAATATAACACTCGTGGTTGTGAGGTCGTTTGTGGAATATCCTCACAGGTGTGGTTCACTGCAGGCACGAAGCTGGAGCAATGTGCTCTTTTGGACAGATACTCCACCAACAACCTCACTCCCACTCCTGTTATATTACTTAAAGAGACACT
>JAPSES010074585.1:0-10323 GCA_029822895.1 Maxillicosta whitleyi
CCTGTGTCTAACGTGTCCACAGACTGTGGTCCATTTGTCTGTTCTGATCTGATCTGTTTGTTCTTTGCTGACGCTGTTGCTGTGTTGGTCTGGACCTGTGTTTGGGGCGGTTGGTTCCTCAGCGCCGGTCCACTTCAGCCATTTGACTGTCAGTACCAGAACGTCCACCGGCAGCTGCACGCTCCCTCTGAAGCAGGATAGGCCGTCCTTAATGTACAATGGCCTCCTGGGAAAAATGAGCATGGAAGCATGTCATGGTGTCATTAAAAGGATGTTGTACCATATCAGTTGAAACGTGACACGGTGACCTCTGACCTCACGGCCTCTGTTGACAGCGTATTGTGAGTGATGGTTTTTTTTTTTGTTGGTCAGTTTCTGGAGTGGAATATGACCACACTGAAGAACAACGTGGACAGTAAACGTATCCACATTAAGTGTTTACTACATACTATTGGTGTTTCTGTCCAAGTGTGGGCGTTAGTGGCTTACAAAGGTTTTACATCCTGGTCCTTTTTCAATATGAAGAACAGAGAATAGAATCTTTAGTGAGAATGGACTTCCTGTGAGCTCCAGCCTGTCTGTGATTGGACGGCTGATACTGCCCTACCGTCCTCCCTGTCTCTGCTCTATTTCTGATCTGCTCCCCACTCTACTTCCCTCAAATCACCGGCCCACTTCAGGTCATGTTGGGCTGGATGTGGCCCCTGAACTGAGTCTGACCCCCTTGCTTTAACGGTACTTGGGCCTCAACTGATGCTGTTCCACTAGAACAGAAGACGTACCGTAAAGCTCTGCTCAGTGCAAAAGCCCTGTGTGTCCACAGACTGAGCACAAGTGCTTTTCAGCCTTCGTGTTAAATTTGGACCCAGCTGTCATGCTGCTCTCACCAGAACCACAACTATTGCTTGTAAATGAGTCGCTAAAGGTTTTTCTGTGGCCTCGGTCACACTAGTGAGCTCAATGTGTCTGATATTGAGCACAGAACACTAATTTACAGTTGAACGTTTTGTTTTCCACAGAAAATATCAGTAGAACTCATTACTTTTTACTTGGACTTAATAATTTTCTGACATTTGACAGCTCAAAAGTGAGAAATGGAGTATTCATTAATGAAAATGATCATTAATTATAGTCCTGTTCACTCATGCATGATGATAAATGTGTGAATAAATTGGACTTCACTGTGTAATTAAAGCAGGTTCTTCAAATATTCTAGAGTTGTGCTAATTTGCTGACATTCAGTGCATTTTTGCAGAATTCCACTTCATAATGACATGTGTTTGTTTGAAGTTGTGACTGTTTATTACTATGTTTATTGATACTGTATTACTAAAGCTAGTGCCACACACCAGGGGAGTGCTCATCTTAGATTCCATCCTTGTCTTATATAACCTTGTTGGCCTTTCTGGCGCGGCCTGAACTGGCCCACAGTCCTAGAGTACCAGGGTCTAATCCAAAAATAAGCCTGGTAGTCAGAGTTCTAATTCAGTGGCCTCTGATAAAACACACTAACCTCCAAGTCAGACCTGGACACTGTCCCGCTGCAGTCGACGGTGTCCTGGAGCTGACATTTCCCACTTATTCACAGACCCGTGAATGTAGCATGTATGTTCAGGGTTGGACTGTGTTGAATCATTTGCCTGTAATGGCGTTGGCTGTGGAGAGCCGGTGTTCTGTTCCTTTGCGGTGCTACGGTGGTTTTTCGTAGCTGTTTTACTGGTTTATAGATGAACTTTTAATTGTTCTGTCACTTATGTTTTGAAAGCAGATGTTAACTCTATGTAAGCGAACACAGCTCAACTATCAGAGATATGAGTCTGTGTTTGTGTGTCAGTGTGGGAGCGTAGCTGAGCTCTGACGGGGGACCTTTAGCGGTCTTGAGTTTATATTAATTGAGATTATGTGTCTGATACAGAAGGAAACTAAATAAAGTGTGAGTTCATATTATTGATAATGTTGATTTTGTGGAGACAATATTTCCATCTCTCCATGTGTGTTCTAGTCTTAGTGCTATTCCCTGTGTTTCCCCTGGACCCCAGGCTGTCTCCGTCGTAAACATTTTCAGACTTTTGTCATCGGGTAGCCTGGTGCTGCACCACTGTATATAAATAAAATCTATCATGCATGAGTACAATGTTCATGGAGTCATTACTCATTTATTGGTGACAATAAATATTGAAAATAGAAACATTCCTTTAGTCAATTGTACAGTCTTTAAAATAAGCCTGAGATGACAGGTGTCAAACGTGAAAATCCAGAATCCAAATCCAGCCCACCAAAGGGTCCAGTCAGGACTATGGGATGAATGAATGAAATGCAAAAATTACACTGAAGATATTAATGCTCAATGGGATCACAATGATTTTAATTCAGGTTCCACATACAGATCAATATGATCTAAAGTGGCTCAGACCAATGGAATATTATTATAATAACCTATAAATATTGACAACTTCAAATTTTCTTTTTCCTTTATTGTAAAAAAAGTAAAATTGCTCACAAATGTTTACATTAACAAAATATCATTTTACAAAAAATGTAAGTAACCTGAACAAATATAGACAACCTGACATGTCTTAAGAGGAGTAAATATAATTTTACCAATATTCTGCCTGTTAAATGTTTTATGTATTTGTAATAGTTGTTAATCACACATGTGTAAATGATAAACTCAGGCAGAATATTGTTAAAATTGCACTAGTTATTCTAATACATTTCAAGTTCGTGTTACTCAGATTTTTCAGAAAATTTGGTAGATATAAACATCATCATAATTTAACTTTTTTTTTTTTTCATTATTATTTTACTGGTCCTGCCCACTTGAGGTCATGTTGAGGGGAATACAACTGAACTAAAATGAGTTTGACCCTCCTGTCTTATAAGGATCTTGATTGTGATTTAGGCCCTGGGATGTAATTGGTACTACTTTTTTTAAGGTGTCAGGGTCAAGATTGAAGCACTTGACGTATTTCGCAGTTTACAAAAGAGTCTTTTTTTTGTACATTATCCCCCATTTTATGAGATTATTTCACTTGATTTAGTGTGTGTAGGGTACGTTTAGTCCCCACTGTTCTAATCTTGCTCTAATCTTCTCTCCATTCTAATGTCTCTTATATTGGATCCATTGCTTTGTCATCAACATGAGGTTCTGATTACCCTGAAAATCACTGATCCTCATTTCTGTTCATCTGTCTCTGCATTCTCACCATTCTTCTTCAACTAGCTTCTCCTTCTCCTCCTCCTGCTGTTGCTTTCATCTCATCCATCTCAGCCCATGACCGCAGATCAGCCAACATGGCATTCTCATCTCGCTTTTCCTTCTGGGAGCAAAAGGGAAGTTTCATTTGGACATTTCATAAAGCACTGTGTGGTGTTTTACAGTTCCACAGTGGTCTCTACTGTGTATTAACACGTGTGGCCTTTGCATGCATCACACTAATGATGGGATGGTGTTCACTCTCCTATGTAAGCAGAGTATTAGTTAAGGATGGGAATGTTGTCGACCTCAGTTCCGTGGAATCATTAGTCAATCATTTATTGAACGGCATTAGGTAATTTCTGTATTTCGGTTGAGGAGCCTCTAAGGTCTGGTTTTTATTTGACCAGTAAAGACAACACTAGGGCCGTTTCCAACAGTTGCACTGCTTCCATTACGACAAAGGAGGAAATATGTCCAACATGCACAAACATTTACCCACAGCATCCAATTAAACCACACCAGTGGAATGTCTTTGATTGGTTAGTTAGCAACTCTGGAGGCGGAACCTACACCAAGGCTTCTCTGTCCCAGACGTGAACATAAGATTCTGGTTCTATTAATTACTATTAGTGCTGTTTGACTGTCAACCTGCTTTACTATTGTTTCTGAATGTCATATTCAGATGATGACTGGGCTCAGAGGCTGCAGCAGGTGGATCCAACATTCCTGTGTCTACCCCTGTAGAACCCTTCTGGACGTTTGGTCCAATGGGAAATGTTGGTGCATATTTGACAGTAAAGAGTCGATGCAATCAAAGCTGTTCCCTAATTCGATGAGAATCAATAAGAGAATCAAGGGAATAAAATTGAAAAATGATATTGATAATGGAACCGGGATCACTAAATTCTTATCACTTCCCATCCCTAGTGTTAGTTGAACATCTGCAGTGAGTTTGTGCCTCCGATACTTCTGGAACAGTGAATGCATCCACAGAAGCAGGACTGAGTATATTAGTAACAGAGCTAAACAGTTTGTTTTTGGCTAAAAGCTCCCAGCAGTGATTGATTGTGCATGGTTTGTAGTTTGCACGGTGTGTGATTGATGAGTTGTACAGTTTCAAGATTTTGATCTTGTTTCTTTCTTATATCAACTCCTTCAGATCAAAGACGAGAATAAGCCAGGCAGCACAAGCGTAAGTGAATTCTGGCTGCATTAATCTGCCAATTGGACTGTTGTCTGTAAACGGATGCATGCATCAGTCCAATACATTAGACCGACGTCAGGTTTGATACTGACTGAAGTCAATTGAACTGGCCCAAACTGACCTTTAATGACAGTTTGTTTGTCACTGTCATAAAAATGATGTTTTTCTGTTTTGAACTGCAGATATTTACAGCTACACACTAGAAAATAATTAGCTTGACAACACAACTTTATCCATAATAATTCTATATTTTGCCTTTATCAGTAAGAGGACATGGGTAAGTCCATGATATCATCAGAACAGTTATCAGTAAAGTCAAGAAAGTCAAGAAAGCTAAGAAAACTCAAAACTAGTCAAGAAAACTAAGAAGGTAAATATACATTTAAGGAATGAATTTCACATCAAAGGAAACAAAAATAAATAACAAATAAGAGAAGAAGAAGAAGATAAGAATAACCCAAACTTGTGTAGAACATCAAATCTGAAAATACCATCAAAGAAAATAGAAGTGCCATATGGTCTCTAATGGACTGATGCATCTTTATTGTATTTGTGGCCATAGAAATGGGAGAATTGATAACATTTTTAGGAGTGGATTTTCCAGTTTGTGGAAAACAGCTTGCCCTTTGGTACCTTTTTATTCTCATGAACATTGAATTCCTACTCATACACCTACTGTGGGATTTCAGGGTTCTTTAAGGAACCAGTGAGGCATGTTGTCAGCATCTGGCACAGATGTTCTTTGCACCTATAATAGTACCAGATCTGTTTAAACTCATTTGTTATATGAGAGCCTTAGATGTCGTAAATGTTGACAGTATCTTACCGTTGTCATGGAACTGTCTGTCTGGGTTAAGGTTATTGTAAGTAATGTAAGAAAACAAGTGTTCAATTGGAACAAAAGGGAATATCAAAAGGATGTGATGCTCACTGCCTGATACTGCATCCTGTCTTTCATGTTTGGGAATAGTCAGAGAATGAGGGACTTTCCAATCGGGCCAAGTCAGTTCCAGCTCTAGATCCTGGCAGAGGGTTGTTCAGAGCCAAAAGCCCCCCGCCGGATGCCCCAGCAGAGTCGGCAGCCCGGGTCAGAAGTCCATCCCCACCCAAAGGCAGGGCACCAGTTAAAGTACCAGAACGCTTCAAAAGTCCTGAGCCCTCATCAAAAATGGCTGACAGATTCATGAGTCCTGAACCACCTCAAGCTCCCATGAGCCCAGAGCCAGTCATGCACAGCAGCAGAGAACAGAACGGTGTCATCAACGGTACTGCAAATGGAACTGGCCCAAGGGACGTTACTGAAGACCAAGGCATTACCAGGAAGAAAGTAGTGAAGGTGGTTCGCCGTGTTGTCAGGAAGGTCTTACCCACAGAAGAAGAGGACACTACTGATAAAGCTCCAGAAGCTGCAAGGCCTGGTCCAGAAGCAGCTAAAGCAGCGCCAGCAGCTTTTTCTAAAGCCCCAGTGATTCCAGCATTCTCATTCAAACACGACTCTGTCAAAACAGAGGAGAAGGATGACATTTCAAGAGGTCTGACTAGTTTTATGGTGAGAGGCAGGACAAGAGAACCCAGGTTACGAATACGGAAAGATGATCGTCCAGAAAAGGCAGAGTTGGAAAAGAATCTTGACAAGAAAGAGGAAAAAGTTGAGGTACAGGAGGAGAAAGTGGAGAAAAAAGAAGATAAAACTACTCCAAAACCACAGGAGGCCAATCCGAAACCTGCAACTAATGGTCCAGTTCCACAAAGGGTCAAATCTCCTGTGGTTGAGTCCACTAAGATGGCCTCTGAAGACTCGTCTTCAGCAGCTTCAGCTCCTTCCAAGTCCTCTCATTCCAGAGCTACATCTCTCCCAACAGTTGTTGGCTTTATCCCAGCCCCCAAGCCCTCAACCTTGGCTCCACCTCCCGGATTTGTACCTGCAGCCAACAAACCGGCTACTACCACAAAAGTCACACCTTCAAAACCACCCCCCACGACTACAGCACCCCAGAAAACACCAGCACCCCAGAAAACACCAGCACCCCAGAAAACACCAGCCCCCTCCCCTCAACCACTTTCCCTCTCTGTCTCTAAACCTGACAAACCCTCTTCTATCACAACTCCTGTGAGGCCTGCGTCAACAAAACCTGGTCCACTGTCTCCCACTCCAGGAAGTATTCCCACCAACCAAGCACCTGTCAACAAACCAGAGGTACGATGTTGATACTTAGCATGTCACAGCTACGTTTGGGAAGCCGGTGTGGACAGCGCATGACACATTGAAATGCATGTTTGGAATAAAAGCACTTTGTTTTTGTTTTTTTAACCTATCAAGATGATCAAGGAGAAGGTAGTGCGATTGTGGAAGCGTTAAAATTTGACTTCAGTTAAGTGGACTTAACTAAGTGGACTAAGTGGATTTTATATTGCAAACCAATATGCACTACGCTTTGAGAAAAAGACTCACCATCCTAGAGCAGATGACTGATATTATAGAGCAAAGACAGCCATGAAATGTGAAATTAATATTGTGGGTTCTCAGAAGATGGTGTCTTTTATCCATCACATACTTAGTGCCAACATACAGGCAAACTTTTAGAAGTTTTTGAGTTTCTGTTATTGACAATTAAATGTTGAAAAGTTAAAGAAAAAGCACCCTAACATATCTGTGGAACCGTTTCAAAGCAGGAACCTTTAGGTCCTTTTCTTATCTTCACTTGTATAGATATGCGGCTACACTATTCATAACAAAGGCTAAAATGATTAATTTCTTTGTAGTAATATAAAAAAAAAATAGAAGTACTTTTGTAATCGGGTTGTAGTGCTGTTTGAAACCTGCTTTTCTCAATTGCATGTGCAACATAGGAAAAGCAAAGACTTTCTTGAATAAATTCAACATTTAATGCAGGACTGACTGTTGTCTGCTCCAATAAACATCGCGTTACTGTTGTTCTGTCCAATGTCACCACTTTCTGAAAACACACAAACCTTGTATATTTATTCTCAACCCCTTTATGGAAAAAACTCTTTTAAGAACTGTAACGGTGACCTGCAGAAGACCCTATTGTTTGTCCTTACTTGTTACATTCCAAGCAGCCAGCGTCATTAATATTGTGCTTTAGCTCACAGGTTCCAGCCTTAATTTGGTACCTGTCTGTCTGTTTTAAGAGCATTACTGCTAAACCTGCACAACTTAAAACAAGTCAATGAATCATGTATTTCTTAACCACCATTTCCAATTCTGATAATGTTTCTGCTAATTACCTCTACAACTCAGTCATTCTACCAACAAGCCGTCAAGTCAGGGGCCTGTTGTTTATACTTTGGTTTTTGTGGTTTTCTAACTTTAATAACTCGCTTTACAACTGCTTACTAATCACTCTAGTACAAATAAGGACAGTTTTGTCAGAAATAGCAGAATGAAGCCTTGCTTACAAAGGCAGCGTCCCTGCAGATGAATGCTTCAAACAACAGATTCTGTGGCCTGGAGATGCTAGTAACTAACTGGAGCCTCATGTTGAGCCAATTACTGCAGTGCAGCATTCTGGGACAGTAATTCAAAGTAGAACCAAGTAAAGGCACAGAGATGGCACAATCCTCCAGTGACTTTATAGACTGCAGACACGGTGACAAAAGCTTTCTGTTCTTGGACTCTTGCTGAGTTTGTGTAACTGCAGGCCTCAGTGGGACTTTGTTTACTTCCTAACACAAGCTGGTTCTGACCACTGCACTATGACAATCTGGTCTCTTGCAGATACTCATCTCCCGACCAGATAATTGTGTTTTTATGTGGTGGATCCTTAGATTTTCTTCCCTGCATGCTGTGTGAAAAACCCACAGGCGCTGTATACTAACATGATCTAAAATTAGGTTTCAAAATAGCCCAAACACTGTTTGTGTGTTTTGAACAACACAAAGTCGGTTGCTGTGTTGTTAATAGAATATCATGTGTGCAGTTTGAGACGGTTGTAGTTGAACAGATAAACACCACATAACTCTGTGCTTGTGTTTTGTGTCTGCTTACTTATGTAAGCCTGCTTATGCAGTTGTCCATACTAACCTGTGCTGCATTATGGGCGAGGCTGTACGCCCAGTAGCCGTGTGCTTTGATCCAAATGTATCAGTGGGCTTAGTGTTGTTGTGTTGCTGCTTTGCCCTGTAGGAGGCGCCGCTCAGTCCCACCGAGGAGGCTCAGAGACGGCTGATGAGGATCTTCAATGCTCCTGTAAATAGTCTGTGTGTTTTACTGAAGTGTGTGTGTGTTTGAAGTCACAGTAGAAGGGGAACACTGAACCATCTGAAGCAGAGGATGAACGCTGAGGGAAGGCCTGCTAATGCTGCAGTATTAAGGCTGACTTCTCCGTATCATACGTGTGGTTGTACTGCAGCCTCTTGCTGAAAGTGCTGCTTCTTGTTGCTAAAGCTGTTTTGCTCGCACATGTCATCCATACTCTGGAGAATTTTTTTTTTCCTTTCTTTTCTCCTGCCAATTAAAGACTGTGCTGCTACACTGAGAATGTTAAAGTAGCACAGGGTAATGACTCCAGACTGGGAATTCAATACTAAATATTTTTTGCACCACAGCAGAACCTAGAGCAGTCACTTTATTTTGATAAATATAAAACGTATTTTTCTACATATCTCCCATGTGTGTTAGTCATTATCTCAGACTGTGATGCAGCAGTAAAACCCCGGGGAGTTTTTAATTGAGCAAGCTGAGAAAGTGTGAGTTTTATTGTTCATGAGATCAACTTGAATTTGGAGCACACTCAACCCACTAAAGTCTTCCTCACAAAGTTACACTTTGGAAGAGTTTGATCAATACACATAAAGGAATGTTAAGTAATTAGACACATGAGATATGTTTAATAATAGATCTGTTACAGTAGAACACATCACACACAGATTAAAGTAAAAAATGTTGCCCAGCAGCAATTCATCAAAACATATATTCATATTATTTTTCTCCACAAAAGAACTTATTGTCATCCTGTAAGAGTGATGACACCTAATTTGCTGCTTCTACCAGACCCTGATGCTCAGACTGCTTCAGTTCAGTTCTTAATGTCCTGCATCCATGGAAGATTTAACGCAGTATCAGAGTAAAGGTGCCGGTTATTCACTCCTGTTGCTGCTTCACTGCAGGAGCTTCAGCTCTAAGGACCTAAAAACACACGAGGCAAAGGGAAATAAGAGGAAACGGAGGTGGTAATTGATCTGCTGCCAGAGCATCCCAGTTCACCCCTGAGCTAAAGCAGTAACAGTGGGAGTGTCCATGGGCTGTGACACCATGCTGGTCACGCTCGGGTTAATGCTGTGTATATCCACAGACAGGGCAGGGTGTCTGTTACCCTCCTGACTGGGCCAGAACAGCTGCTCTACCAGCTGTGACTCTTAACAGAGTGAAATCTGACCCGGCACTCTGACCAGTCCAACATTAGCCCCAAGTGTCTCTGCCTTTTGTTGTGTTGTGTTGTTGCCACCATGTAATAATTTAATCAGCATATTTCACATTAACCCATAAAGACCCAGAACTACTTTGATGCCAGTTTCCAAATTAAAATGTCTCTATATCTAACCTTTCTTATGTGATTCACCATTTATTTATAACATTATCCTCTCTATTTGATGTTTTATCAGTGTAAATGAGGTATTTTCTTGCATTTAATCATGTAGATGTTCATTAAATTCAGATTAAAGTTGATGTTTATTCTATAAAAACAGATCAACCTGAATAAACAGTGTCTTTTTCGGTCCAATCTGTGATGACCTGAACATAAACCCAGTGTGTCCATCCACTGGTACTGATCCAACTGGTTTTACTGGTGAATCAATGCTGTAGAAGACGATGGTGTTTTCATGGTAACTACAGAGCCTCTGAACGTCCAAATATGGTCATATCTGATGACCATGAAAAGATGAAGAACTGTATTTG
>JAPSES010074586.1:0-10323 GCA_029822895.1 Maxillicosta whitleyi
ATCGTGACCTAGTTTTCCAAGATGGCGGAACACGTGAGCGTGCAGAGCTCCAGTTCCATGGACTTTTCTGACACTGTAAGTAGTTTTCAGTGATTCCTTTGTGATATCTATAGCATGATTAGCTCGATCCCCCGGCATGCTGGAAGATCCGCTGTTGTTGTGGCCGGTCCAAAGTCACGTGACCTGTGTTTTCTGAAGTTTCTGGGTCACGCACAGCATGCTCAGATGGGGAAAAAAACGGTCCGTCCAGAGAATGTAAACATTGTAATTTTGAGGGGTTGGAGGGAGAAGGGCGATGTGTAACAATAGTGGCGAACTCTAGGTGGAAAATAGAGCCCCGCGGCTGTGGTTTATAAACTTTACCGAGACAAATTTCATTTTGAATTTACTACCTTATGAGTCACTTTAAGATGGTCGGTCATGCAGGTGTTTTGTTATTATCTATTGACATTATCCAACGCTTGATGCGCCTAAAGATGATCAGAGACATTCATTCATCCATTTTACATTTTGGGTTGCAGGGGTATTGATGCCTATCCAATTATTGTTGGAGTGGTGTACACCCTGGATGCGTCACCAGACCAGTTCATCATTAAAGCAACTGCTCAGTCTGTTCATAGAAGACGGTATTAACACTGTAATTGTATCCAAACCACTACAAGTAATAATAATAATATAAAAAAAAACCAACCTCTGATTATCTAGTTAAAATCTAAACAACAAACTGCTCTTGTAAACAGGATATGAATCCCATGATTAATGTTCTCATCTATGTTCGTAGCGAACAAACCCCTGTAAAACATGTTCACTCTACTTCACACCATCCTTCAAAATGTTTCAGCTGATGAAAATTATGAAATTCCATTTATTTAAATCCTTTAAATTTAATTAAATCCTTCTAATTCATACACACTGGACCTTTTTTTTTTTTTTTATGACGCCTTTTCCCCTTCACTTGGAATATCTGGAGTTGTAATACGAGTCAATCATCACCTGTGTGTTGTTGCTGTGGCTTTATAATTAAAGCAGCACTAATTGCTTTGCACGGTTATTAGCGTAAATCAGAAAATGTGCATCAGAAGAATGTATTTACATGTTTGTGTGTTTCACTGAGCTCCGTCTCTTATCTGAGAGGGACCGTTATGAATGACTTGAAGTTTTCAGATCACACGCTAACAAATGCTGTTTCCTAGCAACCTGTTGAAACATAGTAAAATATGTGTATTCTCAGTGTATAGGGTTAAATAAAATCCACCCATGTTTTAAAATCTGGATTTATCTCATGAGGAATTCGACATTGTGTTAAAATATGATGCAAATGAAACATAGCAAAGGCCTTTTTTTTTTTCTTTTTTTTTTTTAAAGCCGCTGTCGGTTCTAGGGGTTTTTATAAAAGAGCAACGGTTTGGGAGCGAACCATCACAGAACTAACAGTCACTGCCAGTTAAGGGCATCCATGCCACTGACAGCCTGTGATGGTGCCATTGGGGGGGAAATTAAACACAAAAGGATGACAGAGACAGGCACAGGGTCTGCGGCTGCTACATTGATAAGCACCAGACAAGGCAGTGCTGTAGGACGGCTCTGGGTTTAATATGCAGGCCAGGTCTTGTCTGTAGCGACAGGAAGACAGGAAGAATGAGACGGCGTTACATCCTAGCCCCGTGGCTCTCCTCTGATAAATTCAAAGAGCTGCTGCGATAAAAGCGGCGTAAGCACGGCCACGTAATTCAAAAGCGCGATGAGGACACGTGATAACGCAAATATCGGTGGAAAAACGGGGGATTAAAAACAATCAAATTTGAGGACAATGAATCTTCCCGCCCACTTTTGTCTTCCTGCGTCCTAAAGACCGGCGCTCGGAGGCTCGGATCAAACGGCCGCGGCGATGAAAAGAGCAGGTCTCGCAGGGCTGATAGAAAAAGAAAGGGATGAGATGCAGAGATCAGAGAGAAGGACCAAATGAAGGCTAATTTGCCCTGATGGTCCAGACGGTAAGTAAAAAGCTTCAAAGAGTAGCAGCATGAACTTAAGATCATTGGTCAGATTGGACGTCCAAACACAAACCATCTGAACACACAACATGAGAGCCCGTCCGACCCAACACCTTTTTTAATCAACCCGGCTTTGAAGACGTTTTCACCTTTAGTCACAGTTACATGTTTGCGTTCATGCTACCTTCTATTGAATTTTTTTTTTTTTCCCCTCCGTCTTGAAGGCCACCGCGGCAGGAAAGCGTTTCAAAGCCACTGATGTGAATCGTTGGTTTCACCTCGACGTTAAAAGTGTCGCACTCGTCGTTCTATCTGTGTTCACTTCGGAAAGCCGTTTCAACTTGGAACGATTTTTACCCATATCTGCACGCTCCTGGAAGGAATCTGTACGGGAAGATTACTCCGTAAACAATATTTTCATCACACCAGGCGAATCCACATAACTCCTGCTTGTTCAGCTTCTTCACAATGTTTTAATTTAATTAACTAGGACCGAGTCGGAATGAGGATACAGAAGGGTATTTGAGAAATAAGGACTATTTAATGAGATTTTTAACTCTGCAAAATAGAAGTGAGTGAAATATTGTAGCCCTGTTCTGTTTGTGTTTCATCTGAACTGTCTGAGTTATTAGTTTTCTTATTATTATTGATTTGTCTTTTGTACTATGTTTATGCATGCATTTTTTTTTTTTTTCTTGAATTTTAGTGTCTTTTGCTGACCACTAAAATTCCACGATCAATAAAGTAATAATGTGATCTAAAAGAGGTCAAATGCATCAAACTGAACCCGGGTTAATGCACAGTAACTGAAAAAAGAAAATAACTCAACAAACACAAAGACAGAACAGAATGAAACTGAGCAAATAAAGATGAAATGCCAAGAATGTTGGATTTGAGTTTGCAAAAAAATAAACATTATAACACATATAAAGGATGTATATCACTGTTAATTATTTAGTAACGCTCCAGTAAAACTGTTAATGCAAGCTCTATCTGAAGTCACGCTGTTTCCTGCTGCATTATCTGCTCGGCTAATTTTTAGTAACGGGGCGATGCGTGCAGAAAGGTGATGTAAACATTCATTCTGCATAAATGGTGCAATGATATGTTTTCTTAATTTACACTTGGTGAGGGCAGGACTTTTTATTTTTTATTTTTTGTATTTTATTTTTTATTTTTTTGCCCTTGCTGCTGTTTGAAAGAACACGCTCAATTTGCTTCTTGTCTTCTAGGTTTGGTTGTTTGCGGTTAAGCATTCTTCTGTGTGAGTCACAGAAACATCACATGGTTTAGTGATCATAATTTTATTTTCCTTTATTGTCTGTAAACCCGGAGGAGCCCCTCCTACGCCACACAGTTTTACACAGTATGCCAGTAAACAGACAATTAGTAGGAAAAGGGTGGAAGCGGGAATGTCTAATTGGTGGATACAAGAAAGAAACAGCATTTTCTTTCCCAAGCAAATGTTAATGTTTTTTTCATAATAAGAGTGGGAAAAACATTAGTTAGGAAATATATTATAAAAAAGACATCTAAACGCATTCACTGATCTAAGACTTCTAAGTATTTAAGTATTGAGTTTTTAATTCTACCATTCGATGTTAAGTAATTCAGGTAAAATGCAGTTTCTTTGGACGCTCAGAGAATGTGGAAAAATCGACTCTTCCCTAAAATCCATATAGTTTAACAAATGGCAATGGTTCTAGACCGGGAGGGTCAAAGTCAGTTAAGTTCAGGGGCCACATTCAGCCCAATGTGATCAAATTGGGCTGGACCAGTAAAATAATAACAGTGAAAGAAGGTTCATTAAATTATAATATTTACATCTACAAAATTTCCTTAAAAATCTGAATAAAATGAACAACTTGAAATGTGTGTAGAAAAATAAATGCAAATACACAGAATATTTAAGAACAGAATGTTGGTGAAATTACACTGACTTTGATAAACACATTTTGGTAAAAATATAGTTTGTTAGTGTAAATATTTTTCATGTAATATCACGTTTGTTTGTTTTTTTACACCAAAACAAAGAGAAAATTTGCATTAGTCATTATTCATAGGATATTATGATAATGCTTTACTGGTCTGACCCACCCGAGACCTGATTGGCCTGTATGTGGAACCTGAAAGGATTGACATAATTTAAATTTTTAATTTTTAATGTAATTTTTTCAGACATTCATCCCACAGGCCGAATCAGACCTTTTTGCGGGCCGGTTTTGGCCCCCGGGCCACATATTTGACACCTTTTTTCTTCTAGACTGTTTTATGTTAAACTATATATTTTGCTGAAAAGAAATCCCTTTTTCTTTACTTTTCTCTGTTTTCATATAATAACCTTTTGAATTTACTCTGAGCTTTTACGAATATCTACATGAGTTTATTAAATGTAGGAAAGTGCCTTATTTTCACAGGAAAATGCAAAACGCAGACGATAATATAAAAGAACTGGTGATAAATCACAAAAATGATATTAAATCATGTGCTTGTAGGTGTGAATGTGAGAGCGAACAGTTGTTTTTCACTCCTTTTAACCGTTTTTAATCCGAACGGATGCAGTGAGTGGCTTCTCATTTCTTAAACAACCATTAATTTGCTGGGAAGCGTAATGACTGGACAATGCCAGGAATCATCTGGCTCATTGGGCTTTTGAAAAAGTGGTTCGGGGAGCATGAGACACCATTTCCACACATGGGTTGGCCATCACAGAGTGCGGATCTGAACCCCACTGAGGGTTTTTAGGATGCGATTTACACAGTGGTCTGACTCTGCCATTATTCAGACAAGATTGGGCCAAAATAGATGCACCTATGGATGTAAATAAAGGTTGTGGCTGTAGCACAAAGGATTCTATGGCAACAAATGTATGTGCGTGTGTGTGTGTAGGGGGGGGGGGTCTTTTATTTTTATTTTTTATTATTTATTTTCTTGCCAGGTAGTATCAACCAACTGAGGATTATGCATTTATGGAAAATGACAAAATAATTGAATCATAATAGAATTGCCAGTTACTGTATGTAATTGTACCATTTTTGCAGAACTGACTGAGCACTATGAATACAAAATTACAAATGGGTGATTTTATCCCATAAAACTTAATACTTTTGTTGCAGGTACAAAAATAAACAAATAAATAAATCTCTATTTAACTTTTCTTAAAGTGATTTATCACCATTTATTATAATATTATGCTTTTGTGTTTTGTATTTTTTCAGTGAAAATCTGGTATTTTCTTGTAATTTATTCATTGATCATGTCCATGGGTTGAGGGTTATTATATCAGAAATGAAAACTTTTTCATTAAAATCTATCATTAATTGAACATAAACTAAGTTTGTCCAATGGGTTTTACTGGGGAATCAATGTTTTAGAAGATGACAGTGTTTCCATGGTAACTACGAGCCTCTGAACATCCAAATGTGTCATATCTGGTGACCATGAAAAGATGATAAACTGCATTTTACATTAATTATTCACATGTATTGATGGCATTAAAGGATGAAGAGGTATTAAACGGTTTAGATCAGGAGATGCTTTTGGTTGCTGGTGGTTGTTTGGGTCTTTATGGGTTAATTATGTAAATGTGATTATGTAACAGATGTGACTGTATCACTGCACCGTAAACCCAGATTTTGATTCTATTCAGACTTTTTAGTGTTCATTACTTATTCTATGATTTTTTTTGTAAAAAAAAAAAAACCAAAAAAACAAAGCCATAAACCAAATTAGTTGTTTGAATTAGAAAACTGAAAACATACAGTAAAATCATGTTTAGTAGAGGTTCCTTATAAAGTTAAGTTGGTTAAGTTAACTTATTGCAATTTATCTTTAGACTTTTACATTTTTTAAAAATTTTGTATAAGTTTATTGTATTATGCATTTATTTATTTTATTTGAAGTTGTGACAAGTTGTAATTGCACTGTTTCTATGATTTAAAAAAAAAAAGTGAGCAATTTAAATGTATTGTTTAATTTCTTTTTTGCGCCTCATACAATTTTCTTGAATCAATGTACTGTAATGAATACAATCTCTGAATCAAAACAGAATAATTTGTTCCTTAATTTCAAGTAAAATACATTACTTTTATTGACAAATCATTTCAAGTACTGCTAAATAATGTTTCTTGGGTTATGGAAGCAATTTGTTTATGTGCATTTGACTGCAAATGTTTGGTAAGATAACAGCTAATTTATGTTAACTAATGATTTTGAGTAAAGGCTACTAATGTAACTCTGAATATTTATATCAATACAACTTAAACAGATTATTTTCATGCTTTGCAAAAACTAAAGCCGAATAAGGTAGCAGGTTTCCTTAAGATTTTGTCTCCCTTGAATGGGATCAACCTAGTTAAATAAAGGTAAAATAAAATGCATGACTTAAAAACAAAACAAAACAAAAAAAACATTTCACTGTTGAAGAGTAACAACTGCTGTCACCAAAATATAAACTACTGCTCTTATAGCTCCCACAGAATCCTGCATTCAGTTCGTGTATGTGTATGTCTACCTCTGTAATTAGATGCAGAAGAAGAACTACACTGCATTCCGACTTGGAAACTTTACACAAGATAGGTTTCTTCCATACCCCAGTATATGTCAGGAGAGTTTTTGACGTTTTTATGATTTTCTTGAAAATTGAGGCAATTTTGCAGTGGAAAAAACAAATGAACCTAAAAAACCTCACGCACATACTGCAGGGTGATACCTACCAACATTAACATTTTCCTTTTGGATGTGGAAGATGATCCACTACTGACAGTATATTTTCATTTCATTTCTAATTCCTCCATATTCGATGGGTGTTCCTGACCCCGGCTTTCAACACAGTAACTCCAGACTGACTATTTGTGGTTATTGTTAGCTCATGTTTCATATGAGACCTTTTCATAAACAGTTTGATAATGGAAGCGACAGTATTGGCGGTAAAAATCACATTCATTCTACCATAAATAACAAAACGACTGATGATAGAAACGCAAATCTAATTTCTGAGTATATGTGTAAGTGTCAAGGATTCAATTCATGATTTTTATACGTGTCTTGGATTATATATTATATATTCACAACGTAATGAAAATACCCAATGTGAAGTATATTATCTAATGGGGTAAACATGGACATACTGGACGGTTGGGTAATGTTTTGGCTGCAGCATGTTATGAATAAAAAATTGAAACTAGTGGTGCTAGGCACAACAAACCCCGCCCCTCGTACATGTTGTAGCTTATTTTGGCTTTGATCTAGCTCATGTCATCATGTCTATACGTGTGCTGATGTCAGCATATCACCCACCTCTATATGTGTTTTTATAGATGTGGAATTTCAGCCATTATAAGTAAATGCGGAAAAGAATTATTAAAAAAAAAAAAAATAAAATAAAAAATGTTAACTTTGACCCACTTTTCCCAAAATGTAATGACATCTATTCTGGGTGACTGGTGATATATAAACCAAATTTGGTCTGAATTCAACTAATAGTTTTGCTGCTAGTGTTAACAAAGGAACAAAGCCCCTCTTCTTTAGGGGGCGGAGTAACAAGTTAGGATTTAGGTCATTTTAGTCAAACTGGTTAAAGTTCTAGTGTGAAAAAAGTAAAATTGTATCATTAAAAAGTTTATGTCTACACACTATCCTTTAAAAACATGAACAAAAAGAAATTTATGAAGAAAAAAATACAGTTTTTATGCCTTATTTGGCTCCAGTTCCTCATTTTCACATGTTCATTATAACATACAGGTCACAGTGGATCTACAAACACATAAATTATTTAATAACAGGTAGAATATTTCGGCAATTACACTTAATTCTGTTGAGACGTTTCTGGTTGTCCATATTTTTTGTAAAAGGCTAATCTGTAAATGTAAAAAAAATTTGTGTAATTTAAAAAGAATTTACACTACAAAAAAGAAAATATTGTGTTTTTCATTATTTATAGTTTATTATGACAGTGTTTTATTGGTCTGACCCACTTTAGATTGAATTTACCAAAAATTATTTTAACATCTTTGATTGTTTATATCTTCAGTGTTTATACCTTCTTTGTATTACACTAATTCATCCCATGGGCCGGATTGGACCTTTTTGTTGGGCCTGTTTTGGCCCCCGGGCCGCATGTTTTACCCCCCTGGGTTAAAGCATATGCTGAGGTTATGTGGTTACAGAAAAAAGCAGTGAGTCTTAACCTCTGTCTCAATAGATTTTACAGAAAAAGGTCGCTTTTGACTGTGAAATAAACGTGATCATAAATCCCATGACGTCCTTGGACAGACCAGCGCCATTAATACTTCAGCAGGATGGTCAAATGATTTCCTCAAACTTCTATCTGCTGCATCGTGTTTGGTTTATGCACAAATGTGTTCGCTTGATTGGCTTTGATTTGCAGCTGCTTTTATAGTATCACATCTCCTTGCAGATGCATTTGCCACATTCACTAATAAAACGCTTCAGTGAAACGAACTAAGACTGGTTTACCTTGAAAAAATTGAAAGGAAAAAAAAAAAGTCAATTTACAGACTTTGCCTAAAGTTACTGATTCTCCATGGCAACAACACACAGCCAGTCAGTAGAAGCATCTCTCTGACTTTTGAGTTTAAGTGATGGCGTGTATGGATTATGCTAAAAAAAAAAATCAACGTGGCAGAAAATAACATTAAAAAATGTAAAAAAAATAAAAAAATAAATAAAATTGATAACAACATCCAATCCTCTGCTGCTGAGATGAAGCTTAGATTATACGATGCTGCAGTGGAAAGCAGCTGAGATTCACCCACAACCCCCACAGTATCTGCAGTCAGATGGATTGTGGTCTCAGGTGCACTGGTGGATGTAAAGGTAATGCCAAGAGTGCAATGCATCATGGTCATCAGTTCAGTGGCTGCTTGTGCCGAACGACCAGGAGGGGGAGGGGCGGTGTAAACACTGCAGCTATGTGTTCATGCACAGACAAATTTATGGTCTGTCATTCAGTGTTGGGAGTAACAAGTTACAAAAGTAATACATTACAGTAACAGAATACTTTTTTGCCGTAATGCAGTAGTGTAAGGCATTACTAATCAATTTTTTGTAATATAGTTAAAACACACTTATCACTCATTTATTTGCTATAATAATAGCGACTGGGTAGCTTAGTGATTAACGCTAGGGGTGGGTACCGGTCCAGGTGGACCGGTTCGGACCGTAAAAATTCTATCGGTCCGGTCCAAAAAAACCGAAACGTTGGTGGACCGTTTTTTTTGGACCGGAACAGAAATCCATACTTACTGATTACTGATACACACAAGGAGGCCTGCCAGGAAAACTTCTCAACTTCTTTTCTTTGCTTGTATCGCATGAAATACCACGGAAAATACGAAGAAACTTCAACGTTCGGCTCGAAAGCCACACCGCCATTTTGAAAATTTTGTCCAATCTTGCGAAAACTCGGGGAAGATCTCGCGAGAGCTGCAAATGACAATGTATTCATTATTGTATTATTTTATATTTTGTTTAATAAAGTGTTCAGTTCTGTTCAGATCTCAATTGTCTAAATCTTTGTAGTGGTTACTTAAGCAGAATTAAAATACTAGGTAATGAAAAATTACTATGTACTGATACTACACCCGTAAATTATATGTTACTAGGCAACTAGGACTACTGTACCTGATCCTCTGGACCTGAATGAGGTGGACCAGTACCCACCCCTAATTAATGCCACTGGCTTCGGTGCAGAAGATTGTTGGTGGACCCTTGGGAAAGGTCCCTTATGCTATACATCCCTACACCTGTAGCCAGAAGGTAGCAGTGTCTCATTGTGTCTGTCCCAAGCCTGGATAAATACAGAGGGTTGTGTCAGGAAGGGCATCTGACATAAAATCAAGCCAATCAACATGCAAACGTGTCGCTGCCCAGTCAACCCCAGCGAGTAGGGAAAAACAGACAGTATACGAATGTTGACTAATAATAATAACAACTTTATTTATGTAGCACCTTTTAAAAAACTGAGTTCACAAAGTCCTTTACAGACATAGTAAAAAGGGCACAACAGCAGGCAGCGAGATATAAACAGAGCTACTAAAACAGAAACAACAAAAACATCATGTATTAACAAATGGCTAAAAACAAGATATACAAGAATGGCACTCAGTAGAGTGCAGACCTCTGCCAAGTGCCTCCAAAATTTAATCATCTGTTCCTTGTCTCTGAGCGAACATTTCCTGAAAATTTCATTAGGTTTGATCAATAATTAACCAAGATACTGAGAAGCAAAATTTTTTGGCCCCATTGACCCCAATGTTAACAAAAATGTCAAAGTGATCCAGAATCCAGGATTTCTTCCGGATCACCC